>JADBBT010001965.1:0-13581 GCA_015711505.1 Sylvilagus bachmani | reverse complement strand
TATATGTGAAAATTCTAAACGAAATATAAGAAAACTAAATCCAGGAATACATTTTAAAATAATACACTATAATCAAATCGAATTTAACATGAAGAAATCAGTATAATTCACCATGAAATATAATAAAGGACAAACACCATAATTAGCTCAGTGGGTGCAGAGAAAGGTCAAAAGTCATATCTCAGTAGATTCAGATAGAATCCACCTTGTGATCAAGCACATTATATTTCTGCAGCAAAACTTATGAGTATTCTCATTGAGCAGAATAGAGACTATAAATAGCCTCGCATCTGTTCATGTCAAGTTTTGCTGCCAAATGAAGAAAAACAACTTCCTTTTTGGATTTCTGAGTAGTGGATAAGGAATTATAGTCTTGAATCAAAATAATAAAGATAAAAGATTGGAAATTCACTTAAATGCTCACTTAAAAATAAAACCACAATGCTATTTTCAATTTACAATGAAAAATAATGTTTATCGATGAGTTTAAAACCTGTCATTTGCTAGAGCCACATCAATTTTGGAAGTTAGTTGCAGTCATAAGTTTGGTGAGCCACGAATCAGTTGTCAGCGGCTCCTATTTGTTAGTGATGACAGATGCACCTGTTAGGACACCGAGGATACCATTGTCCTACGACAATACTGGATGTTTATTGCCCCACAGACTAGATATTCCTAGTCTCTGGCACATGCTACCAACACAAGTGGGAGACCAGGAGTATAAATGAAACAACAGGACAGATCTCCATCCGCTTGTGACATTTCAAAATACCAAATCTGGTTATGGCTCCTCTGCACTTGAAGCCAACTGCAGTGCCTACAAAGCCACAGCTTCACACACACTGAACTCAGAGGCAGGACACTGGCTTTATTTCCCTTTTTAGTCTTTTAAAGTTCTTGAAGAAAAAGTTCTTTTAAAAATTCTGTCTAGGGGCCAGTGTTGTGGTACAGCATGTTAAGCCACAGCTTGCAACACTGGCATCCTCTATTGGAGTACTGCTTCAAGTCCTGACTACTCCGCTTCTGATCCAGTTCCCTGCTAATGTGCTTGCAAAAGCAGTAGAAGATGACCCAAGTGCTTGGGCCCCTGCCACCCAATAGGAGACGGATCTGTAGTTCTTAGCTTCTGCCTGGCCCAGCCCTGCTGTTGCACCCATGTGGAATGGGGAGTGAATCCATGGATGGAAGATTCTTTCTCTCTCCCTCTGTGTGTGTGTGTGTGTCTGTCTTTCTGTGTCACTCTGCCTTTCAAATAAATTTTTTAAAAGTTTAATATCTTCAAATACTTAATAATGGCTCTTAATTTTATAGCTACTGAACTTATTTATTTTTAATTAATTAATTGGAAAGTCAGAGTTAGAGAAACAGAGAGAGAGGTCTTCCATCCAATGGTTCACTCCCCAAATAGCTGCAATAATGGCCAGAGCTGGGCTGATCCAAAGCCAGGAGCTTCTTCCAGGTCTCCCACGTGGGTGCAGGGGCTCAAGGACTTGGGCCATCATCTTCCACTGCCTTCCTAGGCCACAGCAGAGAGCTGGATCAGAAGTGGAGCAGCCAGGACTTGAACTGGCACCCACATGGGATGCCAGCACTGCAGGCAGCGATGTTACCTGCCACACCAGTGCTCCAGCCCCCTGACTTATTTTATAAGACAACCAAGTAGCCCCTTTTGGTCTGTGCTGCTTGTCATGTCTCCCATTCGTAGTTGAACATCTGAGTATCTTTCTCCCCCTTTTTTATTCTTTCCCCTTTTATGTCATCTTATTTTCTTTTAGGCCTGACTGATTTCACAACATAAAGCAACAATCAGTTACTTTTCTGATAGCATTTAAAAGTTAATACACAGATGTTGCTATGGATTCGTTCTGAGAGGATGAGTGTGGTGGGGGCAAGAGGCATGGAGTCACCACACAGAGCCTGGGAGCCCGGTGAAAGTGGGCCAGAGGTAAGCAGCCCACAGACTGGTTTATTTCAGTTGGTACAGCAGCTTAAATAGCCAAGGCAGCCAATCCAGTCAAGGGGAGGTTTATGCCCTAACCAATCACAGCCTGTTGTCAGGCAGGCTCTGTTACCATGTGGTTTCCAAAGCCATCCAATCACAGCCTGTTGCCAGGCAGGCTCTGTTGCCAGGTAGGTTTTGAAGCTATTCCTGAGTAACTGACACTTGCTTGCCAGCGGCCATCTTGGCATGGCCTTCTCATTCCACCACATTCTGTACACGGTCATGCCATTTCTGATTGCCATTGTTCCTCATTGCTACCCCTATCTGAGCAAGCACTCCTGTGGTCTCCCGTTTTGAGCGCTGGTTAGTCAATGATGGGTAAGATCACCTGGGGGACAACCTAAGACAGGCACAGCTGTGTACAGAGACCACATGGAAACGGGGTCAGCAATGGTATGGCCAAGAATCATGCCTCTCATTGCTCAAAAATAAATGAAAAGGGGGAAATGTGGTGGAATCAACCTTGATGTCCATTGACTGATGAACGGATAAAGAAAATGTATATATATGTAATGGACTATTATTTAGCCATTAAAAGAGTGACATGACATCTGCAGCTGAATGGATGGAACTGGAGATCAGTAAGTTAAGTGAAAGAAATCAGGCACCAAAAGGCAAATACTATATGTTCTCCCTTATATGTGGAAGCTAAAAAGTAATTGATCTGAACTTAGAATAATGCTTTTTTTCCCCCAAAGATTTATTTATTTATTTTAGAGGAGGAAATACAGACAGAGTGAGAGACGTCTTCCATCTGCTGTTTCACTCCCCAAATGGCCTCAATGGCCCAGAGCTGAGCCATGTGAAGCCAGGTGCCAGGAGCTTCTTCCGGGTGTCCTATGTGGTTGCAAGGGCCCAAGCACTTGGGCCATCTTCCACTGCTTTCCCAGGCTATAAACAGAGAGCTGGATCAGAAGTGGAGCATGGGGTTGGCATTGTGGCATAGTGGGTAAAGCCGCCGCCTGCAGTGCTAGCATTCCATATGGGTGCTGGTTCAAGTCCCAGTTGCCCCAATTCTGATCCAGCTCTCTGCTATGGCCTGGGAAAGGAGTAGAAAATGGCCCAGGTCCTTGGGCCCCTGCTTCACCGTCCTCTGGCAGTGGTGGGGAGAGAATCATTTTGTGCCCTCCGTCTCCTAAAACAGCCCTCTCTGCCTCCTTCAGCTGGCTGTGACTAGGGAAAGGCGGGTCCCTGGCGTGGAGTGAGGCAGCGTCAGACAGGTTTTCATCTGCCCTCTTTCTCGTGAAATACCTAGTTAGGTTTTCCCTCTTCTCTCTCCACTTCTTGCTTGCTGATTGACCCAAGCAGCAAAGCTGATCTGCATTTCCTGTGGAAGCCACAAGGTGTTCTTCCCTTTCTGGACTGGGGACAGGTTTGAGAGGATCGAGATTGTGGAACAGATATGGTTCATGTGACAAATGAGAGATCTTGCAAATCCATTAGAGTAAGGAGCTGAGACTCTTGTTCACCTAAGAAACACCCAGTGCCCACCACGGGCGGATACCAAGTGTTGGGTTAATCAAGGGTTGTCAAAGGGTGAGCTCTAAGACCTATGAGAAATTTCCTGGGGATCCGGTGACTGCAGCAGAACAGTATTCCTTGAAGATGGATTAGGACAAGATACATATTCTATGTGCTGGGATGCCTGGCATCCAGAAATTTAGAGGTGTGTTTACATAAGGTGTCTCCAAATGTCTATAATGCTATCAATAGAAGTTATTTTGAGCAGTTAATTTAAAATTTTTTATGTTTGTAGAACTGTATTCATAGGTTTTGTTCACAATAAAATTTACACAAACATAAATTTTTAAAAGATGCAATAAAACTAAATATAAAAAAGGAGTTATCATTGTTCCCACATTCTAATGGATGATTTTTAAGTCTCCTCTGAGTTTAGTGTGTTCTTTCTATTCAGAAAGAAAGTTTATAGGGCTTCAGAGAGAGGGGAAAATGAGTTCAGTATGAAATATAGTGGGAGGCTGTGGATGGTTCAGTAATGTCTGACTCAGACTCCCAGCAGTCAAGAGAACATGGCTCACCTCTCCCTATTGATGCACTCTTATAACAATCAACTAACAATGTAATTAGCAGCTAATTACATATTGACTTCTATTGCTGCTAGAAGATTATAGGGTCTTTAACAATTTTTAATTTTACTATTCATTGTTTTAAAAATTGTTTATTTGAGAGCTGGGGGAGGGGTTTGGGTAGCAAGAGAGAACATGCTCCCATGTGCTAGTTCACTCCCCAAATGCCTGCCAAGGCTGGGGTTAGGCCAGGACTGAGGCTGGAAGCAGGAACTCAGTTCAGGTCTGCCGCGGGGGTGGCAGGGACCCGATCACTAGAGCCATCACATTAGCAGGGAGCCAGATCTGGTCAGGACCCAGGGCTGGGGATCAAATCCAGGCCCTCTGATAGGAGACATAGGGCATCTTAACCAGTAGGTCAAATGCCTGCCCCTCTGAGGTTCTTTATGGAAGGCACATGCATACTTTCTCTCCTGTATCATTATTATTTGTTCATCATATGACTTGTGGGTAGACAGAAAGACTGTTTTGATGGGATGTGTTAACTTTTGCGGCATAACAAACCATCTCAACTTGGTGGCCAAAAAGCACACATTTATTATTTATCTGACCATTCTGTGTGGATGAATTGGCAGTTTTGGTCTGGGCAGAGTTGGTTAAGGCTAGATGGTCTAGGGGGACTCACAGGTGACCTGCACGTGCAGGAGTGAGCCTAAGAGCAGCCAGGCCCATCCCACACTAGCAGAAGCACCTGTCCATGCTGTAATCCTGACCAGACAGGATTGCTGTTTTAAACCAATAGTCTGTTATGGACACCGTCAAATCGTAAAACAGCTTGTAAAATCAACAAATTATTTTCTCACCAAAATGGCAAGATGGGGGCTGGTGCTGTGGTGCAGCAGGTTAAAGCCCAGGCCTGTAGTGCCGGCATCCCATATGGGCGCCAGTTCTAGTCCCGGCTGCTCCTCTTCCTGATCCAGCTCTTTGCTGTGGCCTGGGAAAGCAGTAGAAGATGGCCCAAATCCTTGGGCCCCTCCATCCACGTGGGAGACCCGGAAGGAGCTCCTGGCTTCAGATTGGCACAGCTCCAGCCATTGCAGCCATCTGGGGAGTGAACCAGCAGATGGAAGACCTCTTTCTGTCTCTACCTCTCTCTGTAACTCTCCTTCAAATAAAATAAAATAAATCTTTTTTTTTAAATGGCAAGATGGTATCATACACTTCAAATGCAATATTAATTTCAGTATTAATAGGTAGGTAATTAAGTCATACTAGTGACTCTAAAATCACTAGAATATTATATTTTACTGTTTTTGAAGACAAAAATATAATTTCTAAATCTTATTTTAGAACATGTTACTTCTGGGGCTGGCGCTGTGGCGTAGTGGGCTAAGCCTCTGCCTGTGGGGCTGGCATCCCAAATGGTTGCCAGTCAGTCTAGGCTGCTCCACTTCCGATCTAGCTCTCTGCTATAGCTTGGGAAAGTAGTAGAAGATGGCCCAATTACTTGGTCCCCTGCACCTATATGGAAGACCCAGAGGAAGCTCCTGGCTCCTCCTGGCTTTGGATTGACGCAGCTCCAGCTGTTGAGGCCATCTGGAGAGTGAACCAGTGGATGGAAGACCTCCCTCTCTCTCTCTCTCTCTGGCTCTTTCTAACTCTGCCTTTCAAATAAATAAATACTCAATCTTTAAAAAAAAAAGAACATGTTACTTTTGATCATTTGACCAAAATACACATGACCATAGATCTACCTTTTATAAATCAAAATGTTTCTTTGATCATATTGGCAAGAATTAAAACTATCTTTTAATAAAAGTTGTGATATTTATGTTCATTTCTTTTTTAAAAAAAGTATTTATTTGAAAGGCAGAGAGGCAGAGAGAGGAAGAGAGAGATGTTCTGTTCTGCTGGTTCACTCCTCACATGGCCCACAACAGCGCACTCTGGACAGGCTGAAGCCAAGAGCCTCAAACACCATTCAGGTCTGCTATGTGTGTGGCAGGGGCCAGCCTCCAATACCTTCTCAGGTGCATTAGCAGGGAGCTGGACCAGGAGCAGAGCAGCCAGGGTTTGAATTGGCACCTGATATGGGATGCTTACATCTCTTGTGGTGGCTTAACCCACTGCATCACAATATTGGTCCCTCATTTCTTACATTATTAACAATTACTTAAGAATACTTCTTGACTGAATTTGTCATTCCTACAAAAAGTTTATTTTAGCAGCTTGATTCTCTATCTTCTATTGGAGCTTAAGCTAAACTTTTTAAAAAAGATTTATTTTATTTATTTGAAAAACAGAGTTACAGAGAGAGGTAGAGACAGAGAGAGAGGTCTTCCATCCACTGGTTCACTCCCCAGATGGCAGCAATGGCCGGAGCTGCGCTGATCTGAAGCCAGGGACCAGGAGCTGCTTCTGGGTCTCCCACGTGGATGGAGGGGCCCAAGGACTTGGGCCATCTTCTGCTATCCCAGGCCATACCAGAGAGCTGGATTGGAAGAGGAGCAACTGGGACTAGAACCAGTGCCCAAATGGGTTAGGGTTAGGGTTAGGGTTAGGGCACTGCAGGCCAGGGCTTTAACTCGCTGCACCACAGCAGCAGCCCCAAGCTAAACTTTTTTGTATATGGTTTTACTGGTTGCTTTAGATATTAACATATGCACTGTTAACTTACAATTGTTTAATATTTTAGCACTTACATGTAATACAAAGACATTTCAATTGTATAATTTTCCTAACTCATACTCCTATCATTGGTGCAATCGTCATCATTTATTTTTCTTCTACATAAATTATAAAGCCAACAGTACATTGCTATTGCTTTAAGAAGTTAATTTTATAATTACAATAAAAGAAAAATATCTTACATATTTTTCCATAAAGCTACAATCTCTAGTGATGTTCATTTTTTCCCTGTAGTTCAAATTTTCCATCTGGTATCATTTTCCTTCAGTAAGAATTTCCTTTAGCATTTCCTGTAGTACAAATTTGTTAGTGATGAATTTCCTCAGCATTTGATTATCTGAATATATTCATTTCACCCAATTTCTAGGGATATTTTTACTGAATATAGAATTCCAAGCTGATAGTTTTATTGTTTTTCTTTTATTAAATATTTTATTTATTTATTTATTTGAGAGGTGGTTACAGAGATGGGAGAGACAGAGAGAATGATCTTCCATCTACTGGTTCACTCCCCAGATGGCCTCAATGGCTGAAGCTGGGCTGATCTGAAGCCACGAGCTTCCTCTAGGGCCCCAGCACTTAGACCACCTTCTACTGCTTTCCCAGGCTGTACCAGAGAGCTGGATCAGAAGAGGAGCAGCCAGGACATGAACTGGTACCCACATGGGATGCCAGTGCCACAGATGGAGGCTTAGCCTACTATGCCACAGCAGCAGCCCCTGTTTTTCTTTTTAGTACTCTGAAAAGGTTGTTGTATTGTCTCCTAGTTAGAAGTCAATTGCCATTTTTTTCATTGTTCCTTTGTGTGTAATGTATCTTTCTCCTTGTGCCGCTTTTAAGATTTTATCTTAGTCTTTGGTATTTGGATATTTAATCATGATACTTGCAGGTGTATTATTCTTTGTAATTATCCTGCTTATGGCTCACTGAGCATCTTGGATTTGTGGGTTGTTTAAAATCAAATTTGGAGACCGGTGCCGTGGCTCCATAGGCTAATCCTCCGCCTTGCGGCACCGGCACACCGGGTTCTAGTCCCGGTTGGGGCTCCGGATTCTGTCCCAGTTGCCCCTCTTCCAGGCCAGCCCTCTGCTATGGCCTGGGAGTGCAATAGAGGATGGCCCAAGTGCTTGGGCCCTGCACCTGCCTGGGAGACCAGGAGAAGCACCTGGCTCCTGGCTTCAGATTAGCACAATGCACTGGCCGCTGCAGCCATTGGAGGGTGAACCAATGGCAAAAAGGAAGACCTTTCTATCTGTCTCTCTCTCTCACTGTCCACTCTGCCTGTCAAAAAAAAAATCAAATTTGGAAAATTTTTATCCATTATTTCCTGAAATATACTTTCTAACCAATTCTCTTTTCTTCCTGGGAAACCAGTTAAGAGTACTTGAAACTCCCATGGGTCATTACAGTTGTTCATTTATTTTTCAGTCTGTTTCTCTGCATACTTTAATTTGGTTTCTACTGATTATTCTTCAAGGTCATCAATATGTTCTTTTCCATTGTTCAATATGCTGTTGATACCGCCCAATGGATTTTAAAAATTCATATCCTGTATATTTCAGTTCTAAGAGATCCATTTCATTCTAAGAGTTCCCAGTTTTTCACCATATATACCCGCCTTTTACTATAAATTGTTTAACATTTTCATTGGTATTTTAAGTTCTTGTCAGCTGATTCAAATATCTGAGTTGCTGTGGGTCTCTTCCTAATGACAGCTTTTTAATATGGGTGACATTGTCTTGCCTTACTCACGTTTCAGGTGGGTTTTGACTGTGTATTCTACATTGTAGAAGATGGTGGATTCTGCCTTTGAAGAGCATGGGGTTTTTTCCAGCAGCAGTTTACTCACCTTGATCTTGTGGTGTTTGATTTCATGTTTTCTTAGAATGAGATGATTTCATTCCTTGTCCTGGCGGGAAGTCCTTAGTCGTTACTAACATGGCCCTTATTCCCAAGGCATGAATATTCTGGGGGAATCAATGAAAGTCCCTTTCCTGTGTACCAATTAACTGCTGAACTTTCTACCAACTATTGTCTTTTTTTTTTTTTTTTTGACAAGCAGAGTGGACAGTGAGGAGAGAGACAGAGAGAAAGGTCTTCCTTTGCTGTTGGTTCACCCTCCAATGGCTGCCGTGGCTGGTGAGCTGTGGCCGGCACTCCGCACTGATCTGATGGCAGGAGCCAGGTGCTTCTCCTGGTCTCCCATGGGGTACAGGGCCCAGGGACTTGGCCCATCCTCCACTGCACTCCCTGGCCACAGCAGAGAGCTGGCCTGGAAGAGGAGCAACTGGGACGGAATCCGGTGCCCCCACTGGGACTAGAACCCGGTGTGCCGGCGCTGCAGGCGGAGGATTAGCCTATTGAGCCGCGGCGCCGGCCTAGTTCTTGTCTTCCTTTAAGTTCATCAGACACACAAAAAAGTGAGTTTTTCTTTCAGAGAATATTTTATTTTTTTAATTTTTAAAAAATATTTATTATTTGAAAGGCAGAATTACAGAGAGAGAGAATGAATCAGTCTTCCATCTCCTGGTTCACTCCCCAGATAGCTGCAAAAGCCAGAGCTGAGCCGACCTGAAGCCAGGAGCTTCTTTTAGGTCTCCCTAAGCACTTGAGCCATTTTGTACTGCTTTCCCAGGCCACAGCAGAAAGTTGGATCAGAAATGGAACTGCCCGGCCGTTGTGACCAATTAGGGAGTGAACCAGCAGATGGAAGACCTCTCTCTCTCTCTCTCTTTCTCTCTCTGCCTCTCCTCTCTCTGTATAACTCTGACTTTCAAATAAATAAATCTTTAAAAAAAAAAAAAAAAAGAAGTGGAGCTGCCAGGACTCGAACCAATGCCCATATGGGATGCTAGCCCTGCAGGCAGCGGCTTTACCAGCTACACTACAGCACCAGCCTCTGAAGGATATTTTAAAACACTCTACAAAATGGTGAACAAAAGAAGAAAGCAAGAAATGTTGACCCAAAATGATTTTATGAAAGCCAGGTTGCTACCTTGTCATCATCCATGTTGCCTGCCTAGGAGATATACACATATACCCATAGCTGCTTCTGAGTGGGTGGGAAGGAGGCAAAGGTTCATAGCAGAGATTAAAGCAGTAACAACAAATCTCTAACTCTCATACTTCCCTGGGGCTGATGGGCAAACCCTCAGAAATCCCTTCAGGATGGTTGGCTCCCCCCTCAGTTTGTCATACAACGAAGAGACAACCAGTCTGCAGGAAACATTTGAATCCAGCTGGCATAGTGGTGGCTGATAAAGGCATTAGAACAGAAAAGAGAAGAGCCAGTCTCAGGAGGAGAGTTGCGACTGGGGCCAAGAGCAGAGTAAGAGCAGGAATTCAGAGCACAAGGGCTTGTGAGCCCAAGATAGTAGGAATTTGCAGAGAGAAGGGTATGGGACATGCACTTCGGATTTCCCGCAGAATGTGAGCTAGGAGCCTCAATATAATTTTATTTTCCCTTGGAAGTTTAGTTGTTTCATCTTGCATCTGGATTATGAAAATACTATGAATTATTTTTGTGAGCCTTTGCGTACCACAGGGAATTATAGGATAGTTACTACATCTACACTGCAGATAAGGACTAGAACCAATTATATGTGGCTTCATGTTATTGTCGGGGGCCCTCCAAACTCATAATCTGGCTCATCTTTCCTCTGCCACCCAGGATTGATTCTACAATACCGTGTCCTCAAGCCTCAGATGTTTGGGGGACAGCACAACCACACGATGCTCTCCTAAATGCTAGGGGAAATTATGCAGACTGTCGTTGCGTAATCCTGGGTGATTGGTGAGCAGAACTGGCAGACGATGGGTTCTGGCCTCCAGCTGTGCTACTCTGGATAGGGTGCGGTAGCTCCAGGCACTCCTGACAGAGCTATGCTTGCCCTCCAGTCTCCAGCCCCAGATGTGCTGTCCTGAATGTCAGCGAGAGGGATGGTCACTGGGCCAGAACGGCTCTCAGGATGCCCCTTCTTGAGGCTGTGCCTTCTCCCAACAGCACAGAGAGAACTGCAGCTGCCAACCCCACCTCCTGCCGATTCTTTTGTCCCATGGGGAGAGGGCTCTAGGAATGGAGCTGCAGATGGAGCCCATTGTGCGGTCAGCACTCCCGGTTATTGACACTGCTTGGGTCCAAAGGAGGCCAATCAAAACTCATGAAGCAGCTAGGCTGATCTGAAGGCAGTTTTTTTTTTTTTTTTTTTTTTTGACAGAGTGGACAGTGAGAGAGAGAGACAGAGAGAAAGGTCTTCCTTTTTCCGTTGGTTCACCCTCCAATGGCTGCTGTGGTTTTGACCCATCTGGGAATCTGAAGATGAGTTTGAGGAGTCCTGGGCAGCCAGGGAGCACAGTCTTGGAGATTTCCATGTGACACGTGGACTGAAGGAAAACAACTGAGTATGGATTATTCACCATGTGACCTAAGGCTCTTAAAGGCGTGTCACTGTAGGATTGACGAGAGGGGATGGAAATGGAGGTCCTGATTCTCCTCTTCGGTGTTCTTTTCGCGTTCTCTTGATTGATTGAATCGTTGATTCCAGCACTTCCAAATCTGAAGTGGTTGAGGTAGCACCTGAGATTCAGAAGGCAGAAAAAACAGAAGACCATATTTAGCAGCAGAACAAACCAACAAAAACATGTAAGATCAGAAATACGAATTTCTCCTTTAAGACGGGAAGCTCATTTTTCTCTGGGACATGCTTGCTGGCCAGATTTGTTAGACTGGAAACAGCTCTCAACATTTACACTTTTATTTTCTCGCACTCTATTTTCTTTAAGTTTCTATATCCAGAGAAAACACAAATTCCTAGTACCCACAGCACAGGCTAGCTTTTTTCTTTTTTCTTTTTTTTTTTTGCTTCTGATATTTACAATAAAGGCATTTATGCTTTAGTTTTTAAGTTTTCTGAATAATGTTTATATAACACATACATTCTAAAACAATGGCTATTGTGAAGATTAATGGGTGTTCAGAATTGCATGGGCTGATAGAATGGGCCAGCAGGAAAGCTTACTGAGCTTCTTTCTAGAGGTACCTTGTCTAAAACGCTACAAAAAGCTCAGTGCACAGTCTTGCTGCTTGAGATGAACTGTTTCATCCTTCCCACTCTAGCAAGCTGTGTGATCCTTTTTATTTTCAAAAAAAAGTGATATCTGACCTTCTTTTTTTCCAAAATCTAAATGTAAAAATAACATTGTTGTCTATTATATTCTCACAGTGAAAAATGGAGCAACCTGGTTGGTGTCACCACTTCCACCATCACCACACTTCCGTTGACTTCTCTATCATGGGCTATGCATCCAGGCTACCCAACAACCATGGCTCCTTGGGGAAGGCAAGTCCATCCCCAAACAGTAAAACAAGTCCAAGTAGATCACGATGATTCCAATAACCTTTGACAGTGATGTGCCTAGGGGTAATCCCACGACACAGTTCATTCTGGGAGGCTCCTAGAAGAGATTTTCTCCCTGATTAAGCTTGGTATTGGATACGTCCTGTAATGAACATTTGTTGTACTTTGGGGACATTAAAATGATTAAGACACAATTTCTACTCTAGGGATGCTCAATAGAGGAGAGAAATATAAACAGACACTTACATAATTCGGTGAGTATCTTATATAAAGTACCAAGGAAGAGCAGGAAAAACTATTTGGGGTGAAAGGCATGGTTTCTTAGAAGAGATAATTATCATAGGTTCTTGGGAAATGTAGCTAAGAAGTCTATGCCTGGCCCAAGATCAGATTTTCTCTTATTATTTTTCCTAGCCTTACATAATTTTATGCTTTACACTCAGATCTTTATCTGTTTTGAGTTAATATTTATATATAGTATGACGTGTACATAAATTATTTTCCTTCCTTCCTTTTCCTCCCTCCCTCCCTCCCTCCCTCCCTGGCCTACCCACTTGCCTGCTTATCTTTCTATATGGATATCCAGTTGTCCCAGCGTCATTTGTTGAAAAGTGAGCCTTTCTCCTCTGCATTGCCTGTGCATATATGTTTTTATATGTGTCTCATATTTGTCAGTCTCTTTGTGGACTCCATTCTGCTTCGTTGACCTATTTGTCTATCTTTACACAAACACCACACTATTAATAGCTATTGTCTTGAAATCAGATTGTTAGTTCTACAATTTTGTTCTTTTATAAAGTTATTTTCACTATTCTAGTTTATTTGTATTTCTGTATGGATTTTAGAGTCACTGTGTCAATTTTCAAAAGAAAAGCAGTTGGGATTTTTGTTGGATTGCATTGAATCTATAGGTCAATGGGGAAGAAATGACATTTGAAGAATATTTAACCTTCTAGCCTGTGAACGTAGTATCTTTTCATTCATTTAGGTCTTTATGCTATCTTACTAATATTTTGAAATTTTCTATGTACAGGTCTTGTACAAATTTGTCAGATTTATTCCTAAATATTTCATATTTTTGTGCTTTAAAATTTTTGTTTCTAGTTGCTCATTTCTAATGTATAGAAGTTTAATTATTTTTACATATTGATCACAGCCTTACTAAACTCACTTAACACTTGGAGTAGTTGTAGTAGATTTCATTAGGTTTTGTACATAGACAATCACATTATGAGTAGATTCCTTCCTTTCCGATGCAGATAATTTTCTCCTAATTTTGGGTGCATTTTGTTTCTTTTTCTTATTGTATTGCACTGCTTGAACCCAAGTACAGTGATACATAGAAGTGGTAGAGAAGAGGCACCATTGCTCCCTGTGAAATGGTAAAAGTCTTTGTTTTTCAAAGCTATTTTCATTGCATATGGAATTATTGAATTTCTCTCCCCCAAGTTATTTAAAGAGATTGTCCCACTGTCATCTTGCTTGCATTGTTTCTTTTTTTTTTTTT
>JADBBT010001964.1:0-13582 GCA_015711505.1 Sylvilagus bachmani | reverse complement strand
CTCACTAACATAAGCTCATACTTTTAAATTCTAATTTATTTTTAAGAGAAATGGAGAAGGAGAGAGAGAGAGAGAAAGGGAGAGAGAGAGAGACTTCATGTTCTTGCTCATTCCCCAAATGCCCAGCAGAGCTGAGGCAGGCCGAAGCCCGGAGCTGAGAACTCAGTCCAGGTCTCCTGCCTGTAGGTCAGGCACTGAATTACCTGAGTGGTGACCACTGCCTCCCAGGGTCTGCATTGGGTCAGCAGGTAAGCGTCCAACCCAGTACTCCCACAGGAGGAGAGCATTTAACCACTGGGCTGTGTCTGCCTTGTAACTCACACTTCTAGTTCTGTTTTCTGTAAACGTTCCTTTTTTAATATTTGTTTATTTATTTGAGAGGCAGAGTTACAGACAGGGAGAGGGACAGAAGGAGAGAAAGATCTTCCATCCACTGGTTCACTCCCCAAATGGCCACAACAGCCAAGTTGGGCCAATTTGAAGCCAGAAACCAGGAGCCAGGAGCTTCTTCCAGGTCTCCCACATCGGTGCAGAGGCCTAAAATCCAAAACTCTACACATTTAAAATATTTATGTATTTGAAAGGCAGAGTAACTGAGAGAGTTACAGAGAGAGAGAGAGAGAGAGAGACTCTTCCCTCAGCTGGTTTACTTCCCGGAAGGCTGTAATAGCCAAAGCTGGGCCAGGCCAAATCCAGGTACCTGGAACTTCATCCGAGCATCCCATGTGGGTGGCAGGGGCCCAAGTGCTCGAGCCATCGTCCAGTAGTTTCCAAGGATATTATCAGGAAGATGAACCAGCAGCAGAGCACCTGGGACTCCAGCAGCCTCACGGTGGGACACCCGCGTCACAAGCAGCAGCCCCATCCCCCCCCCCCCCCCCAACCCGGCAGCACAACATGAGGTCCTGAAACTGCTATGTCAACATGAGTTGGTGGATGTCTGCATAGCGTTATCTAACTATTGAACATTTTATTGTAAATGGCTAAATTATCATTGTGTGTACATTCACAGGGTACAGATTGAGATGATCAAATTTTTTAGAGTCACTAAACAAAAAGAGTTTCTTAGGAAGGGCTCGCCTCAACTACATGAGTTGGGTGCTCATGATGGCAGCTGCTGGAAAATCTATACTGATCAGTGAGGGCATTTACTAATTCACCTAAGGAAGCACAGCCTTAGGGTCTCCACTCTCCCAAGTAGCAGCAACCTCAGTCCTATCATCAGGCTCCTCCACAGTCTTCATGGACAGCCCACAGATCCTTGTGGACTTAAGCGTTCCCTGTAGAGGGCGCTATCCAGAGACGAGGAGAGAGAATAGCTTGTCTTCTTGTTCTTTATTGCATATGGGGACAATTTCTGAGAAGGCCTTTAAGACAACTTCCTGTAATATCTCATTGGTCAGAATGACATCTCAGGGTAACATCTTTCTTAAAGTAATCACTATCAAAAAGGCTGGATTGACACAATCATCTCTTCTTTACTTGATATGTGACGATCTGAACTTGAAGTAGGATCAATTTGTGGGAAACTCTTTGGAAAAGAATATTTCTGGTAAAATATATAACAGAAAGAAATTTAAAACAGAAAGAAAACCAGCAGTGAAACCATGCATTCCTCATGAGCAAGCAGGACATGGAACCAGCCTGATGGCTAGCATGTGGAGACAGATAGCTGACTGGGCAGGCTCCCCATCACAAGGCTGTCAGCACAGTGTGGCACAGGAACACACAGTGAGTCTACAAAAACCTACACCGACTCTTGCTATTAACGATAGTGTGACCCCACAACATCATGATGAAAATATTTTGTGTTTACTGCGCTCCAGGAATTCTGCTAGGAAGTTTGATTGTTATCCCAATTCTGTAAAGTCGATCTGTATTCTGTGAATT
Source organism: Sylvilagus bachmani (assembly GCA_015711505.1). Lineage (NCBI taxonomy): Eukaryota > Metazoa > Chordata > Mammalia > Lagomorpha > Leporidae > Sylvilagus > Sylvilagus bachmani. The sequence goes on along the minus strand of JADBBT010001964.1, from coordinate 11,692 downwards.
AGTTTATTACCCAAATCCATTTTGGAGGTTGGGAATTGAGGCTCAGGAATGCTGTTTAATTTGCAGACATATTATTGTGCAGACATAAGTGGCAAAGGTTGGATGCTAACACACTACTGATAGAATGCATGGATCCTGTTTATTTCTAGTTGTCTGCGTGTGTCTGTGTGTGTCGGCATGTAGCTATCTTTCCACATGAACATACTCTTATATTTATTAATTTTGTATAAGAACCATTTTGGGAACACTAAACAAGATTTTAGTAATATAAAGCCATCATTTTTTTCTTATACTAATGTCTGCAATACCCAGGCAAATGTGCTACTTTAATATTTAGACAATTGGAAGGGGAGATTAATAAGATGAGATTAAAATGGTGGGAAGGGGCAGCAGCATTGTGTTCTAGCAGGTAAAGCTGCCACCTGGGACGCCAGCATCCCACATGGATGTCAGTTTGTGTCCCAGCTGCTCTGTTTCCAATCCAGCTCCCTGATAATGGCTTGGGAAAAGCAGCGGAAATTGGTCCAAGTGCCTGGGCACCTGCCACCCATTTGAGAGACAAGAGTGAAGCTCCTGGATCCTGTCTTCAGCCAGACTCAGCCCTAGCCATTGCAGTCATTTGGGTAGTGAACCCATGGATGGAAGACTCTCTCTCTCTCTGTGTGTATGTCCCTTCCTGTGACTATACTTTCTTTAAAACAGGGGGTAATTTTGATATATGACTTGGTTTGTGGAAGAGAAGGAATAGTTGGGTTAATTCTGTATAAAATATTGACACCAAGAACATGAACAGACAGATTGATCTCCTGGCAAAGCGAAGATAAGTGATTCCAGAATATGAGCAGTAAGAAGTTTACAAGATGAATTTTACCTTATTTTCTTCTGGACCAGTCCCAGATGTCTCCTCCAGTTCATCTTGCTTCTCGCTGTGTTGAATATGGGATAAAGATTGGAAAGGGCATAATTCTCTCCAAGTAGGCATACTCTAAGTAGACTGCAAAGACCAAAGAGTCCTGATGCACAGAACCACCTGTTAGTCATTATGTGATTTCCCATCACCCAGTGTGGTATCTCGCCAGTAGTATATGGGTTGAAATCAATAGTCTTTTCTAAAATTAGTGACTCATATATAAATGAGCAATCTGTGTGGTAACAATGTAAATTATGTGAGGTGTATACTCCGACCCATGTACAAAACAGAAACTCATGCTCTGTCAACACTTAGGAAGTGCATACTAACTGCATTACTCTGCCATTTCTAGGCTCACACTGTGGGCTGATGCAAGAGCAGAATGCAGGTTCCACAAGCTTCTAGGATCTCAAGGGCAGCCGAGTAGAGTCCACATGTCAGGCAGCAGTCGCCTGGAAGGAAGCTGCAAGATTACAGAGATAAGTGAGAAATTCGAGAATTCAAATTTACAAGTGTGAAAACTAAATCTTTGGTAAGGCTTGGATTTGGCATCAGTGAAGGAAATGCAGTATGATCTAGAGTTGAGACGTTGATGGCTATAATGCTTTCCCTGGTATGATGATCTTGTATGCAACATCCTTTAAAATATTCTAACTTTCTTCTAGCACATTTTATTATCAACATGAGAGCAAAGCCCTCTCCCTCTGATTCTTGATACCTTCCACTGTTGGGATTGTTTTTGCGAATTTTAACATCTGTGAAGTTCTCTCATGATATTTGTAAAACATGAGTGTTTAATGTTTTACATTATAATTTTCTTAGATGAGTCATTGTGCTTAAATAAAATTGTTAGTAGTTGGTTAGACTCTAAATAAACATTTGATAAAATCTTTTGCTCTGTGCTTTTCTTATGTAAAAACTGAATGCATTATGCTAATAGTGTCTAAGGACCTGCAAGAGAAAAAACCCTCCCTAAATGTGTTAAAGGGATGCACAGTTGGGTCATGATCTTCTAACATGTCCCATGGCATGATAGTTGTTGACTGGGTTTGGTTGTTATTTAAAGATGAATCACAATCACACTGGAAATCAGTGGGTCTTGGCACAGATGTTGTTAGAGACACTGCCATCCTCAATTTGTACTGACATAAAGGTCAGGCTTGTGGTAGGACTTGCTTTGAACGAGGCAAGAAGACAACATGAGGACTTTATTCAAAATGACATGAAACACTCGGTCAAGTGGCTAAAGAAGGTTTAGACTCACACTGGGCTCTGGCTCTACTTCTGTAAGCTCATCCCTGAACTTAGCCTAGGATGCAGCAACAACATGGCAAGCAGGAGCTGCAATGAAGAAGCATCGACATTGTGCAGACAATGCAAGTTCTTAGACCCCTGTTACTCTTGTGGGAGGCCTGCAAGAAGCTCCTGCCTCCCGGCTTCAGCCTGGCACAGCCCGGCCACTGCAGCTTTTGGGGAGTGAACCAGTGGTTGGAAGACCTCTCTCTCTCTGTCTGTCTGTAACTTTGCCTTTCAAATGCATAAACACATCTTTAAAAACTCCTGTTTACCCTTGTGTTCTCCAAGGCGTAGGGTGCGCTGTGAGTGCGGTCTCATAGGTGTCTGGGGTTTCATCCTGAAGCTGTGAACAAGACCTTGCTGGGATTCTGATGGAGCCACAGGGAGCGGAGTTCCACATTCCTGGCACGTGTTCCCTCTCTCCGCTGGATTTCGCTTACACGATGTAAATTCAAGGGTGAAATCGCTAAGAATTCAGAGGCAGAGATCAGACATTAGAGACAGGGTGCAGAGTCCTTCTCTCAGTTGTGTCCCGTGTGACCGTGTGGTCGTGGTCAGTGTGCGGTCCTGACGGTCTGTGTACTCACATGGCCTCAGGGATCAAAGGCTGGCTCATTTTGGCGGCTTCTTGTGAGTAGGGACACAGGACGATGGCTTCGCTTAGAGTAGGTTCTCTGGCCCACACCTCCCCTCCAGCCTTTCAGGATGTAAACACGCTAGTCCTGTGTGTTCAGAGATTCCTCTCCACTCAATGCTTCATGCTTTGTTGTGAGTTCACAGACTTTAAATATAACATCACATCACCTGCAAGATTTTGCGTGCTTGGTCCATGTGAGTCTATCTCCTGAGAAATAAGATCGTCTCTCTCTGTCTCTTTCTAGTAATAAATTCAGGTACTTTAGATTGCAAGCTGGATTTCAAATTGTCCTATGTTCTTCTTTATAGAATCATACAAAGCCTTCACCATGGAAGGTGTGAGTGAGAGGGTGAGACTGGCAGGGAAAAGGATTCTTTCCCTGTTCTAACACTTGGTTCTACGTCAGAAATTATGTACGTTTGACACTTTTTCTGGAGAAATGATAAACATAATGCATGCTTGAAGCATTTTTAAAAAGTCAGCAATTGTGTTTTAAGTTTTTGTAACAGATGTTTCAAGTACGCTTGGTCACTGAAGTGCTAATGAGAGGAGGAAGCCATCTTTCTCTTCTCCTTAAAACAGCAGCACAGGGAGAGACAGTGAGGAGGTCTTGAAATACCCTCAGGGAAGAAGACCATCTTCTAAAAGGATTACTGTGTGTCGCATCCCTAAAAGGGGCACTGAGGACACGTTGAATAAGGGGAATAGGGTAAAAATGAGACGCCTGCAGAAATGTGAAAAAGCTCCATCCAGTGTTGCATGTCTTTCTTACATGAAGACAAACCATGAGCTACGTTTTTACAAGACTGTTTGGAAGGCAGAGTTACAGAGAGACAGGGAGAGACAGAGAGAGCAGATCTGTTGGTTCACTCCCCAGATGGCTGCAATGGCCCAGGCTGAGCAAGGCCAAAGCCAGGAGCCTGGAATTCCATTCGGGTCCCCCACAGGGTGACAGGGGTCCAAGCACTTGGGCCATCTTCCACTGCTTTCCAGGTGCATTAGCAGGGGGATGGATCAGAACTACAGCAGCTGGGACTCAATCCAGCACTCAACTTGCATGTTGTCAAGGCAGGCAGTGGCATAACCCACTGTGGTCACAAACCTAGTCCATTAAACTGTATATCTAAAACCAGTAAAATGTAAAAAACAATGTACTGAGCGGGCACTACATTACTAGGAACTGTGATACCTCACATTGATACAAGAGGAGTAAAACACACCTCCAGCACCTGAGGGGTGTACAGTGTGGTGGAACTCATCTAGTGGTAATAAACCTGCAGTTCATGATCAGGAGTAATGGCAAGGTCAGGGTAAGAGGACATCACAAAAATACAGGGATATTAAACAGCTTGGACTGGCAAGAAAGATTCACAGACTATTCAAACCATAGCTGATATTTAAAAGTAACTGAACCCGTAGAAGAGACAGGCAAGGACTGATTATCTGGGAGTATAATCTGTATACAACATCTGTTTTCCCCTCAGGACCTGGTCTTATTCCAAACGGCCTTGCTGTTACCACCTCTGTTTGATCTGACCACTCCATGTACATCCATCCTGAACCTGACACCTAGGAGAACTCTGTGACCTTCTTTAATTAAGGCTTGGCATTGTTTGACTTCATGGCCTTACATTTTTGACCACAATCTCCTAAGTTTCGGCCTTATGCCTTGATAGAAAAATCTCTTCACAGTGAATATGTTAACTTATCTAGAAATTATTTGTAAAATCACAATACCCCATAACAGGAAATATACTTAATAATAAATATGTGAATTGAAAACCAATATAAAATAATTAAATATGAGGAAAAAAGCTCATAACCATTCTCATTATTTCTATTTGATACACCACATTGATTTACATATTTGTTTTTATTACTGAATGATTATGTGATCTCTAAATTCATTTCATTTTATTTTTAAAGAAAACTTTTATTTGTTTATTCTAGATGTAAAGTTATAGACAGTGAGAAGAAGAGACAGAGAGAGGTCTTCAATTCATTGGTTCACTCCCCAGGTGGCTGCAAAGGCCAGAACTGGGCAGAACCAAAGCCAGGAGCCAGGTGTTTTTCCTGGTCTCCCATGGGGTGCAGGGGGCCCAAGCACCTGGGCCATCCTCCACTGCACTCCCGGGCCACAGCAGAGAGCTGGCCTGGAAGAGGGGCAACTGGGACTAGAACCAGCGCCCATATGGGATGTTGGTGCCTCAGGCGGAGGATTAGCCTACTGTGCCACAGCACCAACTCCAATAAATTCATTTTTAGGAAATATCAAGGGATATTTATATACATTTATGAATTTAAATGAGATGTCATCTACTAGCAAAGGAGACACTATATATTTGCGTTATTTCAAAATATTCCAATTTGTGAAGAAATTGACAAAATATGTTTACCCTATCATCAATTACAAGTCTTCATTTGCTACTATATTTTAATACAAAACTGAGATCTTACATACATATAAAACAAATAGGTAAATTTCTTTCTCCTACTTGGTCTTTCCTTGAATAGGAATTTTAGGCAGCACAGATATTTGTACAATTATGGAAGTATCTCCTAGTACTCCAGTAATTATTTTAATGGAATGAATTAAAAGAAACAACAGATCATATTTGAAATTTAATCACTACTTCAGCAAATATTTTGGAAATCTTTTTTCTTGTAATGAATCAAGTACAATAGTTATTTTTAAATATTGTGCTACTTTGGAAAGATGGTGAAATTTTAAAATTAAAATGCTGTATGCATAGAATATATTTCTGAGGAGTTTTCCCCCAAATAAACCAAAATAACAGTTGAAAAAGAGAGGCAAGCCACTAGTATCTTTATGAGGTCAAAGAAGGTATAATAACATTAATACGTATCCAGACCTTATTCTGTGTCAGGAAATTTTCTGGACTTTTTAATCCACATAGCATTGTGTATTATAAAGAGACAACAAAGGCATCGGTGTTGAACAGCCAGTAGCAAGTAGGGCTTCTGTGGATTCCAGACCCTGACTTTAGCCACTGCTTCCCTGTGTGTTAGGTGTGATTAGTTCCACCCTGGAGGACGACGTATTGTGAACGGTGCATGCCACTCGTGTCTATCGATTCTCTCTGTGCCATGAAATATCCGTGTTCGGAACACAGAAGCAACATCATTAAACTGACTGCCCTTGGCAGAAGTGTGTCTTCCACCATGGAAATTATATAAAGAGGTAGTTTATTCCCCAGAAAGATCTCGGAAATCTTTCAGTACGACTCTTTACCTAGACCATTTGATGAGGAAAAGGACTACACTCTTTACATTATGAGCCTGAACATAACTATGACAATTTCAAGGGTGAGCAAAAATGTTAGATAGGATACTAACTGGTACTAATTACCCCTGTGAGAGAGTTTTGCAACGTCCTGTTCCCTCAACCCTGGAGCCTGTGAAACCCAATGTGCCTAGTTGGCAGTGAATCATGATTCCACATTGTTATTTCTATATACATTGTGCTTAAAGTAAATTTTACAAGATGACAGTGTTTTCTTATTAAATAAAAAATTTTTTTTTTTGAAAGGCAGCGTAAGAGAGAGAGGGAGACAGAAAAATCTTCTATCCACTGGTTTACTCCTTCAGTTCTTCCAGCAGCTGGGTCTGGGCCACACTGAGGCCAGGAGCCAGGGAATCCACGTACGTCTCCCACAGCGGTGGAGGGAGCCAAGCACTTGGACTGCCAAAGCCGAGCGTCCCCACTCAGCCAGCACCACATGCTGCAGTCCCAGCCGCAGCCGCACGATGCCAGCCCCAATCCTCTGCTTTCTGTTTTCTTAGCAGCTGCTGCAAATGTTTATAAATTTTATTCCTCTGCTAATTTTGTGGTATTTTTCAAGTCTATACTCTTGGAGCATCTGTATGAATATTTACTTAATTAAGGAAACATTTGTCACTCGTGTGTGAGACTGAATAGAGTAACAGAGGAGACACTATTTGGAGACCATAATCCCGTCTGATTTATTATCCAGATGCCTTCCAGAAGTTCTCTCACCTCTCTGAGTTTCAGTTTTTCATCAGTAGATGAATAACTATTTTCATTTTTTTCTCAGTAAGAAAAGATATTCAAAATCTGATAGTTTAGCCAATTCAACTATTATTTTCTATACAGTTCCCATTTGCAGGAGCAATTCTTATGTATTTTTATGAACAATTTCCAAACTTCTTCAGTCAGAATGATGGGCAAAGAATTCAGGCCAAGCAAAAGGATACATCCAATTTTTTACCTGGTTTATTTCATGTTCACATAGTGGCAACTGCTATAATGTTGTCAACATTTCCTCTCCAATTTCCATCCTAGACAGACTTCCTGGTTCCGGAGGCTGAGTAAAGCAAATGTGCGCCTGGACAGAGGCTGGGAGCCAATCCAGATGCGATCCCTCCTGCTCACACTGGGCGGAGGGAAGTGAGCCACGCATGATGGGGCGGGCGATGACGAGAGACCAGCACCGCGGGGCCCTTCTGCTGCTGCTTCTCACAATACCCCGATTCCGCTCTTCAGTATCTCTTGGACGTTTCTTCTTATTTCTGCACTGGGCAGCAAGTGTGTGGACCGAGGATAGACTCTAGGAAACCACCTTGTCTCTGGCGTTATTAAGATATATATGTTTGACAGGCAGAGTGGACAGTGAGAGAGAGAGACAGAGAGAAAGGTCTTCCTTTGCCGTTGGTTCACCCTCCAATGGCCGCCGCGGCCAGCGCACCGCGCTGATCCGATGGCAGGAGCCAGGTGCTTCTCCTGGTCTCCCATGGGGTGCAGGGCCCAAGCACCTGGGCCATCCTCCACTGCACTCCCGGGCCACAGCAGAGAGCTGGCCTGGAAGAGGGGCAACCGGGACAGAATCCGGCGCCCCGACCAGGACTAGAACCCGGTGTGCCGGCGCCTCAAGGCGGGGGATTAGCCTGTTGAGCCACGGCGCCGGCCGGCCAAGTACATTATATTCTTTAACTTTTATTTAATAAATATAAATTTCCAAAGTACAGTTTATGGATTACAGTAGCTTTCCCCCCCCCATAACTTCCCTGCCACCTCCCATCTCCCGCTCCCTCTCCCATTCCATTCACATCAAGATTCATTTTCAATTCTCTTTATATACAGAAGATCAATTTAGTATATATTAAGTAGAGTTCATCAGTTTGCACCCACACAGAACATAAAGTGTAAAATACTGTTTGAGTACTAGTTACAGCATTAATTCACATTGGACAGCACATTAACACTGATTTTGAGAATGAATGATGGATACTCAGATTCAGGACTGGGACTCGGGAAGCTTCCTGTAAGACCAGGCTTTTCTGGGCCCAGGGACTCACGGAGGATCTGGTCCCGTGAGGCTGTCAGGATCTCCCCAGCAGGGGACGTCACAGTGAGGTGATGACGTGGCTATCAGCCCCTCTAGGCTTTCATTCTGTCCTCTCACAAGGTGAAATCTGTGTCTCTTTATTACAGTTGCCACAGGACTGCTGACATGGACCGTGTGGTGTTATTGGCGGCGACCCTTAAAAGTCCCATCTGGGGTGCCATAGGACATCAGAGTATAGGGTGCCAACTATATTACTGTGTTCTTATTGATAAATTCCCAATATCAATAAGCCTGTGTGGGTTCTTGCCTGATATTCAGAGAATTTTGAATTCCAGCATAAGAGAACAAGGCAGCGTGATAAGTTTTTAAGCTTTTTATTCAGTAAGAAAAGTGCAAAGTTAGAGTGAGGGCCCTATCTAAGAAAGAAAGGGAAACCTGGATTCTCACCGAACACCGGGAGCCAGCCATGTGAGGGAGCTGGCAGGCCAGGAAGCGTGGAGCGGGGACGCGAAGACCATGCACCCCGAAGCTGCAGGGACAGCAGGGGCCTGCCAGGCTGAAAGAGGCAAAAGGCCAAAAAAGGGCTGGGCCCACTGTGTTCCAGGCCTTTAATCCACTTCCAAAGGGGAGTGGCTTAGTGTGATTGGCAGGTGGGCACCCAGGTGTGGCCACATAGAGGCATGAGGTCACACAGGGGCGTGGTGAAGGCGTGGTCTTCCAGCTCACAAACGTGATCAACTGTAAATCCTGTATGCCTGCCGACAGCTTGAGGACCTTGGGTGTGATGCTATAGCCCTGGTTAAAGGTGTTCCTGGCCAGGGTAGGAAGTACTCCGATTAACTTTTTTGAGTGATGTACAGGAGTGAGATCAAGCTTAGATAAGCTATCTGGTTTGAGAATGACACAGAATGTTTCCTTGCTAAGGAAACATAAGTTCTCTTATCACAATGTGGAGGAATTAAAGTAAGGCAAATAGGATAATTGTACATTACAGCTCCCTTTATGGAGTGTGCAGTGGAGAACATATAAAACTTGCTTAAAGTCCCACTGCTAGGAATTCCAAGAGTCCTGCTGTCCCCTCACCTTGCCTTGATCTTTTTTTTTTTTTTTTTTTCAGGAAGAGTTAGACAGTGAGAGAGAGTGACAGAGAGAAAGGTCTTCCTTTTTTCCATTTGTTCACCCTCCAATGGCTGCTGCGGCCAGCGCACCACACTGATCCGAAGCCAGGAGCCATGTCTCCCATGGGGTGCAGGGCCCAAGCACTTGGGTCATCCTCCACTGCACTCCCGGGCCACGGCAGAGAGCTGGACTGGAAGAGGGGCAACCGGGACAGAATCCGGCGCCCCAACCGGGACTAGAACCGGTGTGCCGGCGCCGCAAGACGGAGGATTAGCCTGTTGAGCCACAGCGCCGGCCGATACTGTATATTCTAAACATAACAGTATAACAACGTGTTGTTCAGTAATAGAACATTTGTATGACAGAGGTCTCATAAGATTATAATGGAACTGAAAATCTTCTGTTTCCTAATGACATTGCAGACCTTGTAACAGCTGATCGCAATACATTAACCATGTGTCTGGAGACACTGGTACAAATCTGCTGAGCTCTCAGTCCTGTGAACATACAGCATACACTCTTATGTACACTATATACAGTGTATGCAGTATACAGTATGAATGTATATTCTGTGTTTGTATAAATATGTATATGTACACAAGTGTATATGTGTATATGCTTGATGACTGGTTTATGTCTTCGTTATACTACAATTTTTATTGTTATTTTAGAGTGGATTCCGACTTAGTAAAATCCTACTATAAAACCACATGCCACGTGACGTCAGCAGCAGCCTCAGGTACCTCACGTTTACCATATTTCTGGATTGCATGAAGTCATCATATGGAGTCAGTGATCCTACAGGTTTATGTAATCACACTCTGTTCCATAAGCTCAATGATGAAATCACCTAACTATATTTCTCAGAATGTAATTGCATAGCAATACATGATTGTATTTTATACTATACAACTTGCGGCTCACTGGGCTAATCCTCCGCCTGCGGCGCCGGCACACCAGGTTCTAATCCCGGTCAGGGAACTGTATTCTGTCCCTGTTGCCCCTCTTCTAGTCCAGCTCTCTGCTGTGGCCCAGGAGTGCAGTGCAAGATGGTCCACGTGCTTGGGCCCTGCACCCCATGGGAGACCAGGAGGAGGCACGTGGCTCCTGGCTTCGGATCAGTGCAGTTCTGGCCATTGCGGCCATTTGGAGAGTGAACCAATGGAAGGAAGACCTTTTTCTCTGTTTCTCTCTGTCTGTAACTATACCTGTCAAATAAATAAATAAAATATTTTAAAAAATAAGAAAATGTGTCAGGCTGTCATAAAACACAATTATGATGTAAAAATCACAAATTGTGTCAATAATTAAAATTCTTGATCAGAGGTGAGTGCTGGGTCTAATGGTTGAGATACCAGCTCAGATGCCCGTATCCCACATTAGAAGACTGGGATTCAGTTCCCAGCTCTGGTTGCTGACTTCTGCTTCCTGGGACTTTGGTTCCTGTCCCCAGAGGGGAGACCTGGATTGCATTCCCAGCTTAGGACTCTGATGCAGCCCAGCCCTAGCCATCAGAGGGAGTTCTCCCTCTCGTGCTTCTCTCTCTCTTTCTCTCTCAAATACATAAATAAACATAATGACAAAATATTGATTCAGAACCATTCAGCTTTGATACAAGGAGCAAAAGGCAAAAAAAAAAAAATAAAGTATGTAGAAGGGCTGCACAAAAACAGGAAATAGTCTAACAAAGAGAAATAAATTTTATTCACTTTATCATTCTGTGTGGAGGACGGGCTAACTTTACTGTCAGTGTATTATTTTCAAAGCAATTGAAGCCTGAGACTGTCAGTGAAGGTTTAAGTATATGATTTAGAAAAATACTTCTCTGTGAAATACTTTTCCATTATTTGAAATTTGAATGTATGTGTATTCCTTTGGAAATGTAAAAACGTGTGCCAAATCTGAAACAAGGGCAGCAAAAGATATTATTCAAAGTTTTGCAGTTTCATTAAATATGTGGGACAGAAGCGTGAGTATTATCTGTTTCCATCTTTTGAAGAACAAAAGGGATTAGTACACTTCTCCCATGGAGACCTGAACTTAAAGCAGCACTGCGCAGTTTCAAGGGGCTCCTGCTGATGTGATTAAGAAATAAAGTTGCACAGATACATTATCTTGTTCTCTTTGAAAGGAAAAGCAGCAGACTTGATCAAAACCAGTCTCCACACGGCTTCATTGTCAGGACCACTTTCAGGATACTAGCAGAAAGCGTGAATGAGAATGACTATTTCCAAAATTGTTAAGCGAGTATCTAATAATGGGCATCAGATGTTCTCTCCACTTTCTTTCTAGTCTAACTCCGTAAGATACAATACCTGGATCGGCGTGTCTGAATACAAACACGTCTGGTCTCCTGGTACCACCTAAGTCTGTGTGTTCTGTATATGTGTGGGGAAGCATCAA
>JADBBT010001963.1:0-13584 GCA_015711505.1 Sylvilagus bachmani | reverse complement strand
CCTAGCCCTAACACGAACCCTAGTCCTAACCCGAACCCTAGCCCTAAGCCTAACACTAGCCCTAAACATAACCCTAGCACTAAGCCTAACCCTAACCCTAGCGCTAGTCTTAGGCCATCCCTAAACGTAATCCTAATCATAGCCCTAACCCTAAACGTAACCCTAACCCTAGGCCTAGCCGTAACTCTAACCCTAACAGTAGCCCTAACCCTAAACCTAACCCTAACACTAGCCCTAAACCAACCCTAAACCTAATCCTAGCCCTAGCCCTTGCCCTAACCATAACACTAATCCGAGCATAGCACAAATCCTAACGCTAACCCTAGCCCTAGCGCTAAACTCAAATTTATCCCTAGCCCTAACCCTAGCCCTAGCCCTAAACATAACACTAGCCCTAGCACTAGCCCTAACCCTAACCCTAATCCAAGCCCTAGCCCTAACTTTAACGCTAACCCTAGCCCTAGTGCTAAACTTAAACCTAGCCCAAGACCTAACCCTAGCCCTAGCCATAACCCTAACCCTAGCCCTAACACTACACCTAATCCTAACCCTAGCCCTAGACCTAATTCTAAACCTAACGCTAACCCTAACCCTAGCCCTGGCACTAGAACTAAACCTAAACCTAACCCTAGCCCTAACACTAACCCTACTCTTGACACTAACCCTAGCACTAACCCTAACCATAACCATAATCCTAGCCCTAGCCCTAGCTGTAGCCCTAGCCCTAACCCTAAACGTAACCCTAGACCTAGCCCTAACCCTAACCAAAACTGTAGCACTAGCCCTAACCCTAAACCTAAACCTAGCCCAAGCCCTAGCACTAAACCTACCCTAACCCCAACCGTAAACCCAACCCCAACCCGAACCCTTACCTACCCCTAAACCTAGCCCTAACCTTAACCCACACCCTAACACTAACCCTAGCCCTAACCCTAACCCTAGCCCTAGCCCTAGCCCTAGCCCTAACACTAACCCTAACCATAGCCCTAGCCCTTGCCCTAGACCTAACCCTAAACCTAAACCTAGACCTAGCCCTAGCCCTAACCCTCACCCTAAACCTAGACTTAGCTCTTGCCCTAGACCTAACCCTAGCCCTAACCCTAACACTAGCCCTAGCCCTAAACATAACCCTAACCCTAGCCATAACCCTAAACTTAGCCATAGCGCTAGCCCTAACCCTAAGCCTAATACGAGCCCTAGCCCTAGCCGTAATGCTAACCCTAGCCCTACCGCTAACCTCAAACCTAGCCCTAGCCCTAACAGTACCCCTAGCACTAAACCTAACCCTAGCACTAGCCCTAGCCCTAACACTAAACCTAATCTGAGCCCTAGCCCGAACCCTAACCCTAACCCTACCCCTAGCCCTAACCTTAACCCTAACACTAAACCTAATATGAGCCCTAGCCTGAACCCTAACCCTAAATCTACCCCTAGCCCTAACCTTAACCCTAACCCTAGCCCTAGCCCTAATTGTAACCCTAACCCTAACCCTAACCCTAGCCCTAGCCCTAGAACTAAACCTAAACCTAACCCTAACCTTAAAACTAACCCCAATCCTAACACTAACCCTAGTACTAACCCTAAAGCTAACCATAATCCTAGCCCAAGCCCTAGCACTAGCTCTAAACATAAACATAACTCTAGCCCTAGAACAAACCCTAACCCTAGCTCTAGCCCTATCTCTAACACTAACCCTAGCCATAACCCTAACCCTACACCGTAGCACTAACCGTAAACCAAACCCTAGGCCTACCACTAGGCCTAGCCCTAACCCCAACCTTAATCATAGCAGTAACCCTAAACCTAAAAGTAACCCTAACACTAACACTAGCCCTAGCCCTAGCCCTAACTCTAAACCTAGTCCTAACCCTAAACCTAACCCTAACCCTAGCGCTAACCCAAACCTTAACCCTAACCCTAACCCTAGCCCTAGATGTAACCCTAACCGTAACCCTAACACTAGCCCTAACCCTAAACCTAGTCCTAGCCTTAGCACTAGCCGTAACCCTAACACTAACACAAGACCTAGCCCTAGCCTTAACCCTAAACCTAGCCCTAGCCCTAGCACTAACTCTAACCATAACCCTAGCCCTTGCCCTAGACATAACCCTAACCCTAACCCTAGCCATAGGCCTAGCCCTAATCCTAACCATAGCCATAGCCCTAACCATAACCTTAACCATAGCACAAGCCCTAACCCTAACCCTAACCCAAGACCTAGCCCTTGCCCTAGACCTAACCCTAAATCTAGCCCTATCCCTAAACCTAAACCTAACCCTAACCCTAGCCCTAGCCCTTGCCCTACCTAAACCCACCTTAAGCCTAACACTAACCCTATACCCCAATCCTGGCCCTAGCCCTAGCCCTAACCCTGACCCTAACCCTAGCCATAACCCTAAACCTAGATCTAGCACCTAACACTAGGCATATCCCTAACCCTAACCCTAGCCATAGCCGTAAAACTAACCCTAATTCGAGCCCTACCCTAACACTAACGCAAAACCTAGCCCTAGCCCTAATCCTAACCCTAGCCCAAGTCCTAACCCTAATCCTACCCCTCGCCCTAATACTAACCCTAGCTCTACCCCTAACCATAACCCTAACACTAACTACTAACCCTAGCCCTAGCCCTAATCGCAAACCTAAACCTAACCCTAGGTTTAGCACAAGACCTAACCCTAACCCTAACCCTAGCCATACTCTTACCCTAGACCTAACCCTCACACTAGCCCTAACCCTAAACCTACCACTAACCCTAACCATAACCCTAGCCTACCCCTAAGCCTAACGCTAACCCTAAACCTAGACCTAACCCTAACACTAACCCTACCACTAGCCCTACACTAACCCTAGCCCTAAACCAAACCCTAACCATAACCCTAACCCTACCCTGACCCTAAACCTAACCCTAACCCTAGCCCTAGCCCTAGCCCTAACCCTAATCCTAACTCTAGCACCAGCCCTAGCCCTAGACCAAACCTTAAACCAAACCCTAATCCTAACCCTAAACCTAACCCTAACCCTAGCCCTAGTCCTTTCCCTAGACCTAAATTTAACCCTAAGCCTAACCCTAACCCTAAACCTAACAATAGCCCCAACCCTAAACCTAGCCCTAGCCCTAATCCAAGCCCTAGCCCTAACCCTAACCTTAATCTGAGCCCTAGCTCTAACTCTAACCCTAATCCGAGCCCTAGTCCTAACCCTAGCCCTAGGCCTAATCCTAACCCTAACCCTAGCACTAGCCGTAACCCTAACCCTAATCCTAGCCCTAGCCCTAACCTAACTCTAATCCTAGCCCTAGCCCTAACCCTAAACCTAATCCGAACCCTAACCCTAACCCTAGCCCTAGCCCTAGACCAAACCCTAACCCTATTCCGAGCCCTAACCCTAATCCTAAAGCTATCGCTAGCCCCTGCGCTAAACTTAAAACTAGCCCTAGCCATAACCCTAGCCCTAGCCCTAACCATAACGGTAACCCTAGCACTAGCCATAACCCTAACCCTAATCCGAAACCCTAGCAGTAACTCTAACGCTAACCATAAATCTAGCCCTAACCCTATCCCTAGCCCTAGCCCTAACCCTAGCCCTATCCCTAACCCTAACCCTACCCCTAACCCTAAGCCTAACCCTACCCTAACCCTAGCTCTAGCACTAACCCTAACCCTAACCCTAGCCCTAGCCCTAGCCCTAGCCCTAAACCTAATCTTTTTTATAGCTCTAACCCTAAACCTAACCCTAACCCTAGCCCTAGCCCTAGCCCTAAATCTAACCCTAGTCCTAACCCTAAACCTAACCCTAAACCTAGCACTAACCCAAACCTTAACCCTAACCCTAACCCTAGCCCTAGATCTAAGCCTAACCCTAACCCTAACACTAGCCCTAACTCTAAAACTAGCCCTAGCCCTCAACCTAACCATAACACTAGACCTAACCCTAATTCTAAACCTAAACCTAACGCTAGCCCTAGCCCAAAAACTAACCCTAGCCTTTACCCTAACCCTAACCCTAATCATAACACTAGACCTAACCCTAACCCTAACCCTAGACCTAGCCCTAGCCCTAACCGTAAACCTAACCCTAGCCCTAGCCCTAAACCTAACCCTAACCCTAACCGAAGTCCTAGCCCAAACGCTAAACCTAACCCTAGACCTAGCCATAGTACTGACCCTAACTCTAAACCCAACCATAAGCCCAACACCAACCCCAACCCTAACCTAACCCTAAACATAGCCCAAACCTTAACGTACAGCCTAAACCTAACCCTAACCGTAGCCCTAAACCTAACCCTGAAACTAGCCCTAACCCTAACCCAAACCCTAACCCTAAACCTAATGCTAGCCCTAGCCCAAACCTAACCTTAACTGTAACCCTAGCATAACCCTACCCTAACCCTAACCCTAAGGCTAGCCCTAGCCCTAGGCGTTGCCCTAGCCCTACCTGACCCTAACCCTAAACCTAACCCTAACCCTAATCCTAGCCCTAGACCTAGCCCTAACCCTAGCCCGAGCCCTAGCCCTAGCCCTTGCCCTAGACCTAAACTAACGCTAACCCTAACCCTAACACTAAACCTAGCCCGAGCCCTTTCACTAGCCCTAGCCCTATCTCTATATGTAACCCTTGCCCTAACCCTAACCCCAGTCCTAGCCCTAGCCCTAACCCTAACCCTAACCCAAGCCCTAGCCCTTACCATGGACCTAACCCTAACACTAACACTAGCCCTAGCCCTAACCTTAACCCTAACCATAGCCCTAACCCAATCCTATCCCTAGCCCTAGCCCTAACCCTAATCCTAACTCTAGCCCTAACCCCAGCCCTAGCCCTAATCCTAACCCTAACCCAGCTCTAGCCGTAACCCTAACCCTAATCCTAGCCCTAGCCCTAACCTAACGCTAATCCTAGCCCTAGCCCTAATCCTAACCCTAGCTCTAGCCCTAAACCTAACCCTACCCCTAACCCTAACGCTAACGTAAATCTAGGACTAGCCCTAAACCTAACCCTAGGCCTAGAACGAGAACTAACCCTAACCCTAGCCCTAGCCCTACCCTTACCATGGCCCTAACCCTAACCCTAGCCCTAACCACAACCCTAACGCAAGCCCTAGCCCTAGTCCTAACCCTAACCCTAACAAAAAACCTAGTCCTAACCCTAAACCTAAGCCTAACGCTAGCCTTAACCAAACCCTAACCCTAACTCTAACACTAGCCCTAGACATAACACTAATTCTAAACCTAGTCCTGACCCTAACCTAACCCTAACCGTAGACCTAACCCAAACCCTAACCCTAACCATAAACCTAGCCCTAGATCTAACTCTAACCCTAACCCTAACCCTAGCCCTAGCCCTATCCCAAGCCCTAGCACTAACCCTATACTTAACCCAAGCCATTGCCATAACCCTAACACTAATCCAAGCCCTAGCTCTAACTCTAACTCTAAGCCTAGCCATAGCGATAACTTCAAACCTAGCCCTAGCCCTAATCCTAGCCCTAGCCCTAGACCAAACCCTAACCCTAATCCGAGGCCTCACCCTAATCCTAATGATATCGCTAGCCCTAGCGCTAAACTTAAACCTAGCCCTAACCCTAACACTAGCCCTAGCCCTAACCATAAAGGTAACCCTAGCACTAGCCGTAATCCTAACCTTAAACCGAGCCTAGCCCTAACCCTAACGCTAACCTTATCTCTAGCCCTAACCCTATCCCTATCCCTAGCCCTAACCCTAAACCTACCCCTAACCCTAACCCTAACCCTAGCCCAAATCCTACACCTAACCCTAAACCTAACAATAACCCTAGCCCTAGGCCTAGGCCTAACACTAACCCTAGCGCTAGCCCTAACCCAAACCCTAACCCAAACTCTAACCCTAGCCATAATCCTAGACCTAACCCTAAACCTAACCCTAGCCCTAACACTAACCCTAGTCCTAACACTAACCCTAACCCTAACCCTAATGCTAGACCTAGCCCTAGCCCTAGCGCTAGCCTTAGACCTAACCCTAAACGCAACCCTAGCCCTAGCCCTAACGCTAACCCTAAGCGTAGCCCTAGCAATAACCCTAAACCTAACCCTAGCCCTAGCGCTAACCCTAACCATAAGCCCAACCCCAACACCAACCCTAACCTAATCCTAACCCTAGCCTTAGCCTTATCCCACACTCTAAACCTAATCCTAGCCCTAGCCCTAACCCTAAACCTAAACCTAACGCTAGCCCTACCCCAAAACCTGACCCTAACCCTAGCACTAGCCCTAGCCCTAATCCTAAACCTAGCCCTAGCCTTAGCCCTAGCCCTAGCCCTAGCCCTAACCCTAACCCTAACCTTAGCCCTAGCCCTTGCCTGGGACCTAACCCTAACCCTAACCCTAACCCTCGACCTAACCCTAACCCTAGGCCTAACCCTAGCTCTAACCCTAACCCTAGGCCTAGTCCTAGCCCATATCTAAGTCTAACCCTAGCCCTAGCCCTTGCCCTAGCCCTAACCCTAACCCTAAACCTAGCCCTAGCCCTTGCCCTTGACCTAACCCTAACACTAACACTAGGCCTAAACCTAGCCCTAACCCTAAACCTAGCCCTAGCCCTAGACGAAACACTAACCCTAATCCTAGCACTAACACTAATCCTAAGGCTATCGCAAGCCCTAGCGCTAAACTTAAACCTAGCACTAGCCATAACACTAGCCCTAGGACTAACCATAACGGTAACCCTAGCACTAGCCATAACCCTAACCCTAATCCGAGCCCTAGCCCTAATGCTAACGCTAACCGGATCTCTAACCCTAGCCCTAACCCTAGCCCTAGCCCTAACCCTAGCCTAGACCTAGCCCTAGCCCTAAACATACCCCTAACCCTAACCCTAACCCTACACTAACCCTAGCTCTAGCCCTATCTCTAACACTAACACTAGCCCTAACCCTAACCATACACCATAGCACTAACCGTAAACCAAACCCTAGGCCTACCACTAGGCCTAGCCCTAACCCCTACCTTAATCATAGTCGTAACCCTAAACCTAAAAGTAACCCTAACCCTAACACTAGCCCAAGCCCTAGCCCTAACTCTAAACCTAGTCCTAACCCTAAACCTAACCCTAACCCTAGCGCTAACCCAAACCTTAACCCTAACCCTAACCCTAGCCCTAGATGTAACCCTAACCGTAACCCTAACACTAGCCCTAACCCAAAACCTAGCCCTGGCCCTAAACCTAACCCTAACACTAGCCCTAACCCTAACTCTAAACCTAAACCTAACACTAGCCCTAGCCCAAAAACTAACCCTAGACCTTATCCTGACCCTAACACTAACCCTAACCCTAACCCTAGCCCTAGCCCTAGCCCCAGCCCTAAAACTAACCCAAAACCTAGCCCTAAACATAGCCCTAGCCCAACCCCTAGACCTTACACTAATCCTAAACCTAGCCCTAGCCCAAGCCCTAGTCCTAGCCCTAGCCCTAGCCCTAACCCTAACCTTACCCTAGCCCTAGCCCAAGCCCTGGCCATAACCCTAACCCTAATCCTAGCACTAGACTAAGCCCTAGCCCTAGCCCTAGAACTAACCCTAACCCTAACCCTAACACTAACCCTAGCCCTAACCCTTACCCTAGACCTAAACCTAAACCTAAACCTGGCCAAAGCCGTAGCCCTAACCCTAACCCTCTCCCTAACCCTAGCCCTAGCCCTGGCCCTAAACCTAACCCTAACACTAGCCCTAACCCTAACTCTAAACCTAAACCTAACACTAGCCCTAACCCAAAAACTAACACTAGACCTTACCTGACCCTAACACTAACCCTAACCCTAGATCTAGCCCTAACCCTAACCCTAAACCTAGCTCTAACCCTAATCCTAACCCTAGCCCTAGCCCATATCTAACCCTAACCCGAGGCCTAGCCCTTGCCCTAGACCTAACCCTAACCCTAACCCTAGCACTAGCCCTAGCCCTAACCCTAACCCTAAAACTAGCCCTAACCCTTGCCCTAGACCTAACCCTAACCCTAACATTAAGCCTAACACTAGCCCTAACCCTAACCCTAGCCCTAGCACTAGCCCAAATCCTAACCCTAATCCGAGCCCTAACCCTAATCCTAACGCTATCGCTAGCCCTAGCGCAAAACTTAAACCTAGCCCTAGCCCTAACCCGAGCCCTAGCCCAAACCATAATGGTAACCCTAGCCCTAGCCATAAGCCTAACCCTAATCCGAGCCCTAGGCCTAACCCTAACGCTAACCGAATGCCTAGCCCTAACCCTATCCATAGCCCTAGCCCTAACCCTAGCCCTAGACCTAACCCTAACCCTACCCCTAGCCCAAACCATAACCCTACCCTAACACTAGATCTAGCCATAGCCCTAACCCTAACTCTAGCCCTAACACTAACCCCAGCCCTAACTCTAACCCTAGCACTAACCCTAACCATAACCATAGCCATAGCCTTAGGCCTATCCCTAACCCTAACCTTAATCATAGCCCTAACCCTAAACCTAACCCTAACCCTACCCTAACCCTAACCCTAACCCTAACCCTAGCCCAAGCCCTTGCCCTAGACCTAAACCTAACCCTAACCCTAACCCTAGCCCTAGCCCTAGCCCTAGCCCAAGCCCTAACCCTAACCCTAGCACTAACCGTAACCCTAACCCTAGCCCCTGCCCTAACGCAGGCCTAGCCCTAACCCTAACACTAGCCCTTGCCCTACACCTAACCATAACCCTAATCCGAGACATAGCCCTAACCCTAATGCTAACCCTAGCCCAGGTGCTAACCTTAAACCTAGCCCTAGCCCTAACCCTAGCCCTAGCTGTAACCCTAACCCTAACCATAGCCCTAGCTGTAACCCTAACCCTAATGGGAGTCCTAACCCGAACCCTAACGCTAACCCAAACCCAGCACTAAACATAACCCTAGCCCTAGCCCTAACGCTAGCCCTAGTCCGAACCCTAACCCTACCGCTAGCCCTAACTCTAATCCTACCCTAACCCAGGCTCTAACCCTATCCCTAACACTAACCATAACCCTAGCCCTAATCATAACCCGAAAGCTAAACCTAGGCCTAGCCCTAGAACTAACCCTAACCCTAACCCTAACCATAGCCCTATCCTGAACCCTAGCCCTAAACCTCACCCTAGACCTAAACCTAACCCTAGCCCTAAATCTAACCCTAGCACTAACCCTAACCCTAACCCTAACCATAGCACTAGGCCAATCCCTAAACCTAATCCTAATCATAGACCTAACCCTAAACCTAACACTAACCCTTGGCCTAGACGGAACTCTAACCCTAACCCTAGACCTAACCCTAAACCTAACCCTAACCCTACCCCTAACCCAAACCCTAAAACTAACCCTAACCCTACCCCTAGCACTAACCCAAACCCTAACCCTAATACTAGCCCTAGCCCTTGCCCTAACCCTAACCCTAATGCGACCTTAGCCCTAACTCTAACGATAACCCTAGCCATAGCGCTAAACTCAAACCTAGCCCTAGACCTAACCCTAGCCCTAGCCCTAAACCTAACCCTAGTCCTAGCCCTAGCATTAACCCTAACCATAACCCTAGCCCTAGACCTTGCCCTAGACCTAACCCTAACCCTAGCCCTAGCCCTAGTCCTAGCCCTAACCCTAACCATAACCCTAGCCCTAGACCTAGCCCTAACCCTAACCCTAACCCTAGCCCTTGCCCTAACGCTAGCTCTAACCCTAAACCCTACCTCTAGCCCTTGCACTAGCCCTAACCCTAACGCTAATCCGAGCCCTAGCCCTAACCCTAACGCTAACCCTAGACCAGACGCTAACCTTAAACCTAGCCCTAGTCCTAATCCTAGCCCTAGCCCTGACCTAACTCTAACCATAGCCCTAGCCGTAACCCTAACCCTTATGCGAGACCTAGCCAAAACCCTAATCCTAACTCTAGCCCTAGCACTAACCATAACCCAAGCCCTAGATCTAACGGTAGCCCTAGCCCAAACCCTAACCCTACCCCCAGCCCTAACCGTAACCCTACCGTAACGCTAGCTCTAACGCTACCCCTCACCCTAACCCTAGCCCTAGCCCTAATCCTAACCCTAAACCTAACCCTAGGCCTAGCTCTAGACCTAACCCTCACCCTAAGCCTAGCCCTAAAATGAACCCTAGCCCTAAGCCTAACACTAGCCCTAACCCTAACCCGAGCACTAAGCCTAACCCTAACCCTAGCTCTAGCCCTAGGCAATCCCTAAACCTAACCCTAATCATAGCCCTAACCCTAAAGCTACCCCTAACCGTAGGCCTAGCCGTAACTCTAACCCTAACAGTAGTCCTAACCCTAAACGTAACCCTAACACTAGCCCTAAACCAAACCCTAAACCTAATCCTAGCCCTAGCCCTTGCCCTAACCATAACACTAATCCGAGCCCAGCCCAAATCCTAACGCTAACTCTAGCCCTAGCGCTAAACTCAAACCTATCCCTAGCCCTAACCCTAGCCCTAGCTTAAACATAAACCTAGTCCTAGCCCTAGCCCTAACCCTAATCCGAGCCCTAGCCCTAACTTTAACGCTAACCCTAGCCCCAGCACTAAACTTAAACCTAGCCCAAGCCCTAACCCTAGCCTTAGCCCTAACCCTAACCCTAGCCCTAACCCTAATACTAACCCTAGCCCTAGCCCTAATTCTAACCCTAACGCTAACCCTAACCTTAGCCCTAGCCCTAGAACTAAACCTAAACCTAACCCTAGCCCTAACACTAACCCTACTCCTAACACTAACCCTAGCACTAACCCTAACTGTATCGATAATCCTAGCCCTAGCCCTAGCTGTAGCCCTAGCCCTAACCCTAAACATAACCCTAGACCTAGCCCTAACCCTAACCAAAACCGTAGCCCTAGACCTAACCCTAAACCTAAACCTAGCCCAAGCCCTAGCGCTGAACGTAACCCTAACCCCAACCGTAAACCAACCCCAACCCGAACCCTAACCTACCCCTAAATCTAGCCCTAATCTTAACCCACAACCTAACACTAACCCTAGCCCTAACCCTAACACTAGTCCTATCCCTAGCCCTAGACCTAACACTAACCCTAACCCTACCCCTATCCCTTGCCCTAACCTAACCCTAAACCTAAACTTAGCCCTAGCCCTAGCATTAACCCTCACCCTAAACCTAGACCTAGATCTTGCCCTAGATCTAACCCTAGACCTTACGCTAACACTAGCTCTAGCCATAACACTAACTCTAACCCTAGTCCTAACCCTAAAACTAGCCCTAGCACTAGCCCTAACCCTAACCCTAACACGAGACCTAGCCCTAACCCTAATGCTAACCCTAGCCCTAGCGCTAACCTCAAACCTAGCCCTAGCCCTAACATTGCCCCTAGCCCTAAACCTAACCCTAGCACTGGCCATAGCCCTAACACTAAACCTAATCTGAGCCCTAGCCCTAACCCTAACCCTAACCCTAGCCCTAGACCTAACCTTAACCCTAACCATAGCGCTAGCTCTAACCCTAACCCTAACCATAGCCATAGCCCTAATTGTAACCCTAACCCTAACCGAAACCCTAAACCTAGCCCTAGACCTAGACCTAACCCTAAACCTAACCATAGAACTAAAACTAATCCCAATCCTTACACTAACCCTAGTACTAACCCTAAAGCTAACCATAATCCTAGCCCAAGCCCTAGCACTAGCCCTAAGCCTAAAAGTAACCCTAGCCCTAGAACAAACCCTAACCCTAACCGTAGCCCTAGCCCTAACGCTAAACCTAACCCTAGCCCTAGACCTTGCCCTAGACCTAACCCTAACCTTAACCCTAACCCTAGCGCTAGCCCTAACCATAACCCTAACACTAGACATAACACTAGCCCTAACCATAACCCTAGCCCTAACACTAAACCTAACACAAACCCTAGCCTAGCCCTAACACAAACCCTAACCTAACGCTAACCCTAGCCCTATATCTAACTCTAACAATAACCCTAATCCTAGCCCTAACCCTAACCCTAACCCTAGCCCTAGCCCTAACCTTAACCCTAACCCTAGCGCTAGCCCTAAACCTAACCCTAAACGTAGCTCTAGCCCTAACACTAAACCTAATCCTAGCCCTATCGTTAACCCTAACCCTAAACAAAGCCTTAACCCTAAACTTAACCCTAACCCTAAACCTAACCCTAACCCTAAACCTAACCCTAACACTAACCCTAACCATAACACTAATCCTAGTCCTAACCCTATCCCTAGCCCTAACCCTATCCCTAGCACTAACTCTCATCCTAGCCCTAGCCCAGACCCTAACCCGGACCCTAAACCTAGCCCTAACCCTAACCCTAAAGCTAACCCTAACTCTAAACCTAACACTAAAACTAATCCAAAACCTAGCCCTAGCCCAACGCCTAACACTAACCCTAACACGAGCCCTAGTCCTAATCCTAACCCAAACCCTAGCCCTAGCTCTAAATGTAAACCTAATCATAGTGCTAGCCCTAATTCCAACCCTACCCTAAACCTAACCCTATCTCTAACCCTAGCCCTAGCCCTAAGCCTAACGCTAACCCTAACTGTAGCCCTAGCCCTAACTCACACCCTAAACCTAACCCTAGCCCTAGCCCTAACCCTAACCCTGACCCTAAAACAAACACTAGCCCAGCCCAAAACCTAACCCTAACTGTAAACCTAGCCATACCATCACCCTAACCCTAATCCTATACCTAGTCCTAGCCCTAGCACTAGCCGTAACCCTAAAATTAACCAAAGACCTAGCCCTAGCCCTAACCCTAAACCTAGCCCTAGCCCTAGCCCTTGCACTAACTCTAACCCTAACTCTAGCCCTAGCCCTTGGCCTAGACATAACCCTAAACCTAACCCTAGCCCTAGACCTAGACCTAATCCTAACCATAACCATAGCCCTAACCAGAACCTTAACCATAACCCTAGCCCTAACCCTAACCTAGCACTAGCACTAACTCTAACCCTAACCCTAGCCATAGCCCTTGCCCTAGACAAAACCCTAACCCTAACCCTAGCCCTAGACCTAGTACTAATCCTAACCATAAGCATAGCCCTAACGATAACCTTAACCATAGCCAAAGCCCTAACCCTAACCCTAACCCAAGCCCTAGCCGTTGCCCGAGACCTAACCCTAACTCTAGCCCTAGCCCTAGCCCTACGCCTAACGCTAACCCTAACACGAGCCCTGGTCCAAACTCTAATCCAAACCCTAGCCCTAGCCCTAATTCTAACCCTACCCTAAACCTAATCATAACCCTATCCCTAGCCCTAGCCCTAACCCTACCCTAATCCTAACCCTAACCCTAACCCTAATCCTAGCCTTTGCCCTAAGCCTAATGCTAACCCAAAATTTAGCCCTAGCCCTAACCCACACCCTAAACCTAACCCTAGAACTAGTCTTAAACCTAACCCTGACCCTAAACCTAACACTAGCCCTATCCCAAACCTAAATCTAACTGTAAAACTAGCCCTAGGCCTAGCACTAACGCTAACCCTAACCCTAGCCCTAGCCCTAGCCCTAGCCCTAGCCGTATCCCTAACCCTAACCCTAACCCTAGCCCTAACCCAAAACCTAGCGCTAGCCCTAGCACTAACACTAACGCTAACCCTAGCCCTAG
>JADBBT010001962.1:0-13586 GCA_015711505.1 Sylvilagus bachmani | reverse complement strand
TTACTTAATATATAGTAAATTGATCTTCTGTATATAAAGAGAATTGAAAATGAATCTTGATGTAAATGCAAGGGGAGAGGGAGTGGGAAAGGGGAGGGTTGCGGGTGGGAGGGAAGTTATGGGGGGGAAGCCATTGTAATCTATAAACTGTATTTTGGAAATTTATATTCTTTAAATAAAAGCGTTATAAAAAAAATCATTATCTAAAAAAAAAAATAATAATTTCTGGTCTGTTACTGCCACCTACCAACTATCCAAGGAAAGGCAGGTCATGCTTACAGAATCACTTTGTCTTTTAGGAAAGTGAACGTCACTTAAATTATCTCTCATTTCAGTTTTAATTAATGCATTCTATAGTGCATACTGTATAGAGTGACTACTACACCCTTAAATGACAAGAAATAAGTTCCTTCAGGCTATTCAACAGAAGACTTAAACATGAAAGCATCTTGACCATGAGTTACTATTAGATATGGACGTTATAGGAAAAACAAAACTTACATGAACATTCATTCATAAAGGTTGGTTGAACTCATATTATAACATGCAGCATATGCTTCATAGTGAACTTTTTTACTACATCCCTTACAATTAACCCTTTTAAAAGACTTCATGTTTCTGAAATATCTTGTTATATAAATAAGATTTTTTTATTTGGTCAAAGGAAATTTTTTTGCAGTACTGTAATATTTCATCTAGATTTATTTTCTTTTCATTCTTTTTTTAACTTTTATTTAGTAAATATAAATTTCCAAAGTACAGTTTATGGATTACAATGACTCCCCCCCCATAACTTCCCTCCCACTCACACCCCTCCCATCTCCCACTTCCTCTCCCATTCCATTCACATCAAGATTCATTTTCAATTATCTTTATATACAGAAGATCAATTTAGTATATATTAAGTAAAGATTTCATCACTTTGCACCCACACAGAAACACAAAGTGTAAAATACTGTTTCAGTACTAGTTATAGCATTACTTCACATTGGACAACACATTAAGGACAGATCCCACATGAGACGTAAGTACACAGTGACTCCTGTTGTTGATTTAACAATTTGACACTCTTGTTTATGGCGTCAGTAATCTCCCTAGGCTCTAGTCATGAGTTGCAAGGCTGTGGAAGCCTTTTGAGTTCGCCGACTTCGATCTTATTGCAACAAGGTCATAGTCAAAGTGGAAGTTCTCTCCTCCCTTCAGAGAAAGGTACCTCCTTCTTTGATGGCCCGTTCTTTCCACTTGGATCTCACTCACAGAGACTTTCATTTAGGTCTTCTGCCTAAAATACTCTCATGGGCTCTTCAGTCAGATCTGAATGCCTTAAGGGCTGATTCTGAGGCCAGAGTGCTGCTTAGGACATCTGCCATTCTATGAGTCTGCTGTGTCTCCTGCTTTCCATGTTGGATTGTTCTCTCCCTTTTTGATTCTATCAGTTAGTATTAGCAGACACTAGTCTTGTTTGTGTGATCCCTTTGACTGTTAGACCTATCAGTGTGATCAATTGTGAACTGAAATTGATCACTTGGACTAGTGAGATGGCATTGGTACATGCAACCTTGATGGGATTGTATTGGAATCCCCTTGCATGTTTCTAACTCCATCATTTGGGGCACAACTGATTGAGCATGTCCCAAATTGTACATCTCCTCCCTCTCTTATTCCCACTCTTATATTTAACAGGGATCACATTTCAGTTAAATTTAAACACCTAAGAAGAATTGTGTGTTAATTACAGAGTTCAATCAATAGTACTTCTTTCATTCTCTTTTATAAAATCTTAGCTTTAGGGGTTTTTGCTATGCCATTCGGGTACTGGTCTGAGTACCAGCTGCTCCACTTCCAATCCAGCTCCCTGCTAATGCACCTGGGAAAGCAGTGGAGGATGGTCAGATGCTTGGACCCCTGTACCCATGTGAGAGATCCAGAAGAAGCTCCTGACTCCTGCCTTTGGCCTAACACAGCCCTGGCCATTGCAGCCATTTAAGAAGTGAACCAGTGGATGGAAGGTCTCTCTCTATCTCTTCCTCTCTGTATATCTGACTTTTAAATAAATATATAAAACTTTAAAAATAAATCTTACCTTTAAAACGTTTATAATGATGATGAATGTGGTACATCAATAATTCAGCACTTACAATATATTTTGCTGACTGAGTAAACATGTAGTTTCCTTTTGAGTTGATGAATACTGTATTAACTTGCATCTGGAGCAGTATTATAAAATTAGTAAGACACTTTTCTATACCGGTACTCATTTGATATTTACAAAAACCCTGTGAACTAAGTACAGCAGTACTATATTTATTTTAGAGACAAAGAAGTAGTCTCAAAGTTTTTAGGTAGTTGCTCTAAATCACCCAGGAATTGAACTCCATCTAGAATCCGGTCTTTCATAGTAAAATTTGGGTTCTTTCCACTATGCCAAACTGCTTTCAAGCAGTCTTTCATTCACTCATTCAACAATTATTTATTGAGTGTCTATTTGTGCCATGTAAAGGTCTGGAGAGAAGGTGGTGTCTAATTCAGGGACTGTCAGTGGGCTAGGGCATAGAGTGACTATCCAGGAAGGCCATTGAGGAAGTGATCTCTAAAGAATGGAAAGGAATGAGCCCAGAAATAAAAAAAGAATTCAATCAAGGCAGAGGGAGTAGTATGGAGAAAGCCTTAGTTACCAAGTAGGAGGAATGGAAAGAAACCAAGTGTGACTGACACATCTAAAAACAGGGGAAGGCAGCATGAAGTACAGCTATCTGTCTAGGCAGGGAGAAATGGTATTATTCCAGGCTTCACAGGCCATGGTAAAGAGTCTACTTTCTTTTTTTCTTTTTTAAATTTCTTTAAGATGCAGACAGACAACAGCAGAAGGAGTGTGAGCTCTTCTCTGCTGGTATACTCCCCAAACACCTGCAACAGCCAGCGGGTGGGCCAGGCTGAAGCTGGGAGCTGGGAACTCAATCCAGATGTTCCATGTGGGTGGCCAGAACTCAACCCATGAAGTCATCACTGCTTCCTCTCAGGGTCTGCATTCGTAGGAGGCTGGACTCAGGAGCTAACTCCGGATTTCGTTTTTAAACAAAGATTTATTTATTTATTTGAAAGTTAGAGCAACAGAGAGGTGGGAGGAAACATAAAGAGATCGTCCATCTACTGGTTTATTCCCTGAATGGCTGCAATGGCTGGGGTTTGGCCAAGCCAAAGCCAGGAGCTTAGAGCTCCATCTGGGTCCCTCATCCAAGTATCAGGGACCCAAGCACTTGGACCATCATCTACTGCTTTCCCACATGCATTAGCAAGGAGCTAGATCAGAAGTGGAGTAGCCCAAACTTAAAGTTACTACTCTGATATAGGATGCCGGTAGTGGCTTAACCCAGTGCACCACAATGCTGGCTCCCTAGTTCTGGATATGGAACCCATGAACTCCAACATGGATGCCGGCATTTCAATAGTGTCTTAATGACTATCACAAGTGCCTGCCTTGAGACTGGTTTCTATTCTAAGTGGATAGCCAATGAAGGGAACTCAGGCTCTAAGTCCCTTGCTACAAATCAGAAAATACCCTGAGAGGGGAAATTTAGCTCCTCTTAATACATTTCCCTTCTTTCTCAGATCTCAGGACATAAAGTTCTGGCTACTTCACTTCCTTTCCCATGCCTTCAAACATCCGGAGTTTCGTTGTTTGTTTTCTCTTTCAGCTTTGATAGTTGTCCTCAGCTGGTAGTTGGTCTGATACAAACCACCTCAAAGTGCAAAGGCTTCTCTCATTTTCTGTAAAAACTAGTCCATGACTTCCTTAGTCATCTTGACTCTCTCACCTCTTTTACTGCCCTTTAGTCTCAGCTGACGACCTTACCTAACTCCTCAAGGAGAAAATAAAACCCACAAAAGCTACTGCTAATTTCTAGCAAATATGGCAGAGTAAAGTTCTTAGCCCTCCTGTAGAACTAGTGAAACAAAAACTGAAGTTCTGGAAGACAACTGCAGCCAGGACTTGAGAAGTGATCTCTACATTTGATGTGGCTTTTATTATTCAGACATTTACCAAATCTTAAACTGTGCAATGGTGAAAATGCAATAAAGCAAGCAGAAATCTTCTAAGAGATTAAAAAATGAGCAGTTTTTGGCAGTTCCATGGCACTAATTAGGGAAAATGTAGAGCTCATGGCCTGCCAAGGAAGATGAGCTTTTACAATTCCCCTGCTTCCTGTTGACATCTCTGAAGACACTCTAGGAATAAAGGCAAATTGGAAATAGATCGGTTCTCCTAAAGCCGGAAATGGCTAAAATGAGCTCAATCCCTGATAACATCAGGATGACCTGACCCTATTTTTATTTTACTTTCTTTTTGTAAAAATTTATTTATTTTATTTGAAAGGCAGAGTAACAGAGAGAGAAGGAGAGACAAAGAGTGTGAGAGAGAGATCTTTCATCTGCTGGTTCATTTCCCAAATGGCCACAATAACCAGAGCTGGGCCAGACCGAAACCAGGAGCCAAGAACTTCTTCTTGGGCTCCCACATGAGTTCAAGGGCTCAAGCACTTGTGTTATTTTCTGCTACTTTCCCAAGCTCATTAGCAGGGAGCTGGATTGGAAGTGGAGCAGCCTAGACTTGAATAGGTGCCCATATCTCTAGGTGGCAGCTTAACCCAGTATGTCACAGCGCTAGCCCTGACCTGAACCTATTCTAGCTCCTGACAATAAAAAAGTTAAATATTTGTAGGGGATAATAGTATCAACCAGATCCCTGATTACTTTTTCCTGAAATTAAAAATAATACCAAGCTTGCCAGGAAGAAGGTCCAAAAGACAGAAAAGTGATAGAAAAACAGACACACAAGTAATCTAGACATTGCAATTATCTGACACAAATGTTTTAAAGAGTAGGAGTATGAGCTCACAAGAAAAACATTGTGCGATTACCAATTGTATTTTCATTTTTAAAAATAATTGTTCATTTTTATTTACTTGAAATACAGAGTGACAAAACTGGAGAGACAGAAAAAGAGAGATCTTCTACCTGCTTGTTCACTCCACAAATGCTTACCACAGCCAGGGCTGGGCCAGAACTCCACGTTGGGTGGTAGGGATCTAAGTAGTTGCACCATCATTATCTGCTGCCTTTCCAGGGGAATTAGTAGGAAGCTGGATCAGAAGTGAAGTAGCTAGGACCGAAACTAGCACTATGATATGGGATATGGGTGTCCCAAGATCCAGCTTAGACCACTGTGCCACAACAGCCACCTTTTAAGTGTATATTTGAGGATAAATATAATGAATTTATATTGATACCAACATATTCATCTGTGATATTTTTTCCCAACAATTGTGTTCCCCTAAACCTCCAATGTGCCTCAGCCCACTTGAACCAGACAGAATTTCTAGTTCCTTGATTAAGAAACTTTTCCCAGAACTGTAATACACCATACTTTGAGGACTTTTAACAAACCAAAAATGCTCCAAAGTGATTCCTAAGACATGCTGTGTAAAGAGTTAGATAAATGAATTCTGAAGTATGTGTTTTGTACTTTTTCCCATAGAGTCCCTGTGAAAATTACTCATGGCACCTAGCTTATAGTCTATCGTCCTCTGAATGCATTCCCTTCCCTTTATTACTTTCCCATTTCTCTACCAGTGTAACCTACACTTCCCAAATAAAGTACATGAATGGAAGACCTTTTTCAAAGTCTGCTTCTGGGGAAAGTCAAAACTTAGACACTAGGTTGTACAGTTACACACAAGTAGACATTTGCTAAAATTTGCTTATTAAGTACAACAAAGGCAGGGATTGGGGAGCAAAGGAGCATTAGTATAAATTTAACATAACCAAAATCTGGGGGAAAAGAAGGAATAACTATGTAAAATATCCATTGAAGTATCTAATTTCCATATGAATTTTCCCCACTTATAAAATGCTCTCCTGTTTATCCTCATTACCAGTTTAGGTCACTTCAACACCTGCAAAGTAACTGAATCATTCAAAAAAACTATCTGAATAGTTTCAACAAATAGCATTCAAAAATATCTGAATATTTCTCCAAAACTTTATTCCAGAAACAACTAGATAATAATAACAACACTTAGCTTAGCATGTTAGATTGTGCATGCAAATATCCTCTAGGATCTGATTAGACCTCACTTTTGTGCAAGGTCCTAACAGCCTTTTAATCTAGCTGCACACTACAGTCACTTGAGGAGCGTCCTCCCATCTTAGACACTTTATTTAATATGAGGTTGGGCCAGTGTATTAGTTTTTTGTTACTTGAACTAAAATATATTACAGAAGCTACTTAAGAAGAAAGTTTATTTCAGTTTATTTCAGTTTAGTTTTGGAGATTCACAGTCCAAGGTTGGGCAGGACCCTTGGTCTGATGCCTGATGAGGGCAATAGATTACAGAATATGTGCAGAAGAAGAATCATAGGTTAAGTCAGAAAGCAGAAAGAGAAATACTGGGTCAGACTTAGGCCTGTATAACTAAATCTCTCTTGCAAACTATCTTCTGAAGGTCCACTTCCAGTGATCTAAAAACCTCCAACTGGTCCTACCATCTAAATGCCATAATAAGATAAAGTCTCCACCCTTAATCCATTCAACATTAATATCAATCAATTAACCATTAACATAGTAAGACTTATTGAGGAATAAGCCTTTATTATATGGGCTTTTAGGAGACATACAAATTATTTTTTAAAGATTTATTTATTAATTTGAAAGGCAGATTTTCAAAGTGAGGCAGAGGCAGAGAGAGAGAGAGAGAGAAAGAGAGATTTTCCATCCACTGGTTCACTCCCCAGATGGCTGCAACAGGTGGAGCTGTGCTGATCTAAAGCCAGGAGCCAAAAGCTTCCTCTGGGTCTCCCACGTGGGTGCAGGGACCCAAGGACTTGGGCCATCTTCTACTGCTTTTCCAGGCCATTGCAGAGAGCTGGATCGGAAAGTGGAGCAGCCAGGACTTGAACTGGCATCCATATGGAATGCCGGCTCTGCAGGCAGCAGCTTTACCTGCTATGCCACAGCACCAGCCCCCCAAATTATTTTTTAAACTATAACAGGCCAGACATCAACATTTTTTAAAACAAAGTTCTCCCAGGCAGTTTTAATGTTTAGCCAGGGTTGAGGATAACTGGTCTGAGGGATTGTGATGATTTTTACGTAATATTCTCTCTTTAGCAAAGTGGTTTTGATAAAGTATAGCATATACAAACTAAAATAAGCTGAAAACAGTGAAATGTAAGGTAACTGTTTATCTGGTTTATTATTCAGGTCCAGATTGCCGCATCTAATAGTTTGGAAGAATCTAATCACTTCCAAAATACCTAGCTGACAAGACCTAGAAAAGTTTTTATGCCGATGACAAAAGGAATTGTGGTGTGTGAATATGCTCACCCTTCTGAGGTTATACATTTTAATACACATTAATTTAAAAACACATGTGATAAACTATCAAAAGCACACAATGAGAGGTGCTGATAACAATTTTCAGTTCTTCCTCATGAAAGAATTTAGGAGTTCCTTGGTCATTATAACCAAAGAAATAGTTTATTTTCTCATACCAGCTTGTTTCAGTTCTCCAAGACAGCTTATCCTCATCCATGCATCAAAGTACCACTGTCCAACACCTCACTGTAGAAGGCAAATCTTGCATCATGTGAAGTGCAAAGAGAGAACTGCATTTGGCACAGAGGTTAAAGCACCACTTGGAATGCCTGAATCCCATATGGGAGTCCCTGGGCTCATATCCTGACTCTAGTTTGATCCAGCTTCCTCCTAAAGCACACCCTGGGAGGCAGGAGCGTATGGCTCAAGTACTCGAGTCCCTGCCACCCATGTAGAAGACTTGGAATGAGTTACAGCTCCCAGTTTCAGGTTGGCCCAGCCCCAGGTGTTATAGGCATTTGGGGAGTAAACCACTGGATGGAAGATATCTCTCTTTCTCCATGTCTCTCTCCTTCAAATAAATAATTCACTTGGAGAGGAGAGGAGAGAAGAGAGGAGAGGAGGGGAGGGGAGAGAAGGGGAGGAGAAGAGAGGGGAGGGAAGAGGAGAGGAGGGAAGACAGGAAAAGAAAGAGGGGGGGAGGGAGGAAAGAAGAGAAAGAAAAAAAAAAAGAAAGACTACTTTTTCTCTGGGTTATTTAAAAAAAATAGGGGTAGACCCTATGGCACAACAGCTTAAGCTGTATCTGGGGATACCCATGTCCCATACTGCAGTGCCCTGGATCAAGTCCCATCTCCACTTTTAATCCAGCTTTCTCATAATGTGCCCAGAAGGCAGTGGATGATGGCCTACATATTTGAGTCCCTGCCACTCCCATGAGAGAACTGGAATTCCTGGCTTCTAGATTTGGCCTGACCCAGTCCCGCTGTGGAGGAGTGAACAAGTAGATGAAAGATCTCTGTCTCTCTCTCTCTTCCACTCAGCCCTTCAAATAAATAAATAAATGTTTTTTAAAATTAAAGAATATTAAAGTAAAAACAGTTGGGAGCAGGTGTTTAGCCCAGTGGTTAAGGCACAGTGGACTTCCTGGGTTCAATTCTTGGCTCTGGATCCCGAGTCCAGTGTCCTACCAATGTAGACCCTGGGAGGCAAAGGTGATGGCTCAAATGATGAGGTTCCTGCCACCCATGTGGTAGACCTGGATGATATTCCTGCTTCCTGGCCATTGTTAGTATTTGGAAGTATACCAGCAGATGTGAGTGCTCTCTCTCTCAGTCTCCATCTTTCTCTCTGCCTCCCAAATTAAAAAAATGAAAAATTTAAAACCATAAAGATAATGTGAAAAGGCTTATTTCATGTACACTTTGTGAAGTTCAAGTCCAAGATCAGGCAGCCCTATTGCTCTTATCTCATATGAAAGTGTTGGATAGCAGCACATCAGGATTGGAGTGTATGTAGGAACCAAATCTCATATTTCAAACCAGAGCAGATAGAGTAGGTGGGCCCAAATACAGACTTTTATAATAACTCTTTTGTGAGAACACAAAAATTCAGAAGAGAACTACCCAGAAATCATGCAAGAAATACCTCGTGCCTCCAGCAACTTGAGGACCTCCCAGCAGCCCCCACCTCCTTCCACCACCTTCCAACAGCACCACTCTGAGGTCCAGGTCTTTAACACATGGGCCTTTAGGGATATTCAACATAAGAACCTAAAATACTAGAATCTTAAATCTACATGCAGAAAGTTCTTAATCTATATATTTTGGATGTCTCAAAGTTCACTTTAAGTGCCCAATCTTCTATCACCAGTAGGAGCTGTACTCAGTTACAATCAGGAAAATACTGGTTTCTTGCTTTCTTGTTCAGCCTGGGCTGGCTTAAGTCTGTTTAGCTTAGCCTTATAGTGTTCTCTCTGATGTGCAAGCTCTGACTGGCATCTATGTTCCCTGTAACACTACAGGCATTTCCTCTGCTTATGACCTGCCCTAGCTGGCTAGCACAAGGTTTTATTCTGCTTAGTTTGGCATGGGAATAATTTCAAGCTGCAGTGACCATGAGTCACTCATGGTACTTCCTGTGGAACACAAATATCTTCTGGCTGAATTGGTTCAAAGCATTACTGTCTTTTTTTTTTTTTGACAGGCAGAGTGGACAGTGAGAGAGAGAGACAGAGAGAAAGGTCTTCCTTTGCCGTTGGTTCACCCTCCAATGGCCGCCGCGGTCGGTGCGCTGCGGCTGGCGCACCGCGCTCATCCGATGGCAGGAGCCAGGTGCCAGGTGCTTTTCCTGGTCTCCCATGGGGTGCAGGGCCCAAGCACTTGGGCCATCCTGCACTGCACTCCCAGGCCACAGCAGAGAGCTGGCCTGGAAGAGGGGCAACCGGGACAGAATCTGGTGCCCCAACCGGGACTAGAACCCGGTGTGCTGGCGCCACAAGGCGGAGGATTAGCCTGTTTAGCCACGGCGCCAGCCCAAAGCATTACTCTCTAATATTTCCTATCTAGTATCTTGAGGTTTATATTTTGAAATAAGTTAATCTTATCCAATAGCCATATGAAAAGTTATGGTCATTTTACAGATGAAGAAACTGGACCACAGAATTTAAATCAGATTAACTATGACACAAAACTATTCAGTGTTAGAATTAGGATAAAAAATGCATCGTAGCCAATACATGGATCTGTGTGCAATTTAAAATCAATTTTTATTATTAAAAGTAAAGATTTATTTACTTTTTATTTGAAAAGCAGAATGACAGAGAGGGAGACACACACACACACACACACCACACATGGAGAGAGAGAGATCAAGATCTTCCATTTGTGGTTTAATCCCCAAGTGGGTGCAACAGCCAGGCCTGCAACAGGCCAAAGCCAGGATCTAGGAATTACATACTGGTCTTCTAAATGGATGGCAGGGACCCAAGTATTTGGCCCATTCTCCATTGATTTCCCAGGTGCATTAGTGGTAGCTTGGTCAGAAGCAGAATAGCAGGATTCAAACCATCACTCTAATATGGGATACAGGAGTCCCCAGTAGTGTCTTTTTTTTTTTTTTTTTTTTGACAGGCAGAGTGGACAGTGAGAGAGAGAGAGAGAAAGGTCTTCCTTTTGCCATTGGTTCACCTTCCAATGGCCGCCACGGCCGGCGCGCTGCGGCCGGCACACCACACTGATCCAAAGCCAGGAGCCAGGTGCTTCTCCTAGTCTCCCATGGGATGCAGGGCCCAAGCACTTGGGCCATCCTGCACTGCACTCCCAGGCCACAGCAGAGAGCTGGCCTGGAAGAGGGGCAACCGGGACAGAATCTGGACTACAACCCTGTGTGCCGGCACCGCAAGGCGGAGGATTAGCCTAGTGAGCCAGGGCACCGGCCCCCAGTAGTGTCTTAACCTGCTGCACAACAATGCTAGCCTCTAAAATTGTATTCTTATGTAAAAATGTACAAAGGAAATTTAAGAAACAAATGACAATGTGAAAAATATTCCTAGCATGTATAATTCAAAAGGGTTAAGATCAGTATATTAGCAACTCTCATGAATCAGTACAATGAAAATACAGCTCTAACAGCAAAATATACCCATAAAATAAATACAAATAGTGAATGCAAATTTAAAATGACATTGAAGACCTTGTTGCTTGCTTGCTTGCTTGCTTTCTTTACATGAATTCTTCCTTGGTATCTTCTTTTGATAGAAACATCTTTCTCCCATACTCCAACCATGTGGTTGTGGAAGGGCTGGAGATACATGAAATAGGTATCTATTCTTTCTGCTGGTACAGCAGCCACACTCCTGTTTTGTCTTTTACAAAGCTTCTTCCTCTCCTACAAGTCCTTGTGATTTTGTTGGGGTTAGTACCTTCCCCAACCCTTGTACAAGAGTGGCATATGACTCACTCTGAATTCGTCAGAGTGAGATGAAGACAGTCTGGAAGCCAAGCCAACTGCAGTCTTCCTCAGAACCTTCACTAGAACCATCATAAATGACATGCCCTCTTTTGAGAATCACCAGATTGCAGAATCACTTAATCCTAGAGCTTCCAAGAACCAAGTTGCCCAAAGGTAGAGAAAATTTGCCTGAGAATGAAGCAAGCAAGAGGAGAGCAGGACAAAAGCTCAAAAGCAACTCCTGATGACATTGTTGTTGTGGTTTGAGCCCCTGGATCTAGGACTCTCTTGTAGATTTTTCAGTTACCTGAACCATTTTTTGCATAAATAAATTAATTTTGGTTTCTATCATAGCATTCAAATAAGCTCTATTAATATAACACTAAATCAAAGAAAGCAGATGTTTCTCTTTACTCTAGACCTCCTTGGCTGAGATGACATAAGCCTAGAGCTGCCTGTAACCATATCTTCTTTTTTGGAAAAATCCTGTCTGCAGAGGAGGAATGAGGGACAGCACATTTTCTGACATCATTTGAGTTCTTCAATCAAATCAGTCTTGAGGCCAGTGGTCAGATGCATAAAGCATTAAACATAATTTTTGCTCAAGCTGGTTTCTAATAAGTCTTTCTCATTGTAACCAATGTCATCTAATTGTTGTGTAGAGTCCTAACACAGTGATATCTCATTTGTATGTGTCCTAACATAAATGAAATAGCAATTTCCCTAAAATTAAAGATTATCATAATACCCAGTATTATTGATGATATGTTAAAAGAGACTCTCACACATTGCTGATATTTGGATAAAAATATTTTCTAAAGCAATTTTACTATAGAACTCAAAAGTCTTAAAATTATGCATATTCTGGGGCCAGCGCTATGGTAGAGCGGGTAAAGCCACTGCCTGCAGTGCTGGCAATCCCATATGGGTGCCGGTTTGAGTCCTGGCTGCTCCACTTCTAATCCATCTCTCCACTATGGCCTGGGAAAGCAGTAGAAGACAGCCCAAGTCCTTGGGCCCCTGTACCCACATGAGAAGCCCAGAAGAAACTACTGGCTCCTGGCTGCTGGCCTTGGATTGGCTCAGTTCCGCCTGTTCCAGCCAACTGGGGAGTGAAGCAGTGGATGGAGGACCTCTCTCCCTCTCTCTCTCTGTCTCTCTCTCTGTGTCTCTCCTTCTATCTGTGTGTAATTCTGACATAAATAAATAAATAAACCTTTTTTAAAAATTATGCATATTTGGGGACTGGCACTGTGATATAGTGGGTAAAGCCACTATCTGAGTGGGGGCCATGTTGGGGCCAGTTCAAGTCCTAGCTGCTCCACTTACAATCAAGTTCTCTATTATGGCCTGGGAAAGCAATATAAGATGGCCCAAGTCTTTGGACCCCTGCACCTGTGTGGGAGATCTGGAAGAAGCTCCTGGCTCCTAGCTTTGGATCTGTCTAGCTCCAGACTTTGCAGCCTTCTGGGGAGTAAACCAATGGACGGAAGCCCACTCCATCCCCCGCCACTGCTTCTCAGTAACCCTGCCTTTCAAATAAATAAATAAATAAATAAATATGACAGAAAAATTATACATATTTGAGGAAGGGCAGGATGATAATGGCAGTTACTAGAGACTAGGTGTAAGCTTGGAGACTGGGGAGATATTGGCCAAAAGACAACAAAATTATGGGCAGGCATTCTGGCCTGCATCCTGTATCAGAGCACTAGTTCAAGTCATGGCTACTACAGTTCAGATCTAACTTTCTGCTAAAGCAAATGGGAAAGCAGCAGGCGAAGGCTCAAGTACTTGAGTTTCTGCTACCCATGTGGGAAACTTGTATGGAGTATGGCTCCTGGCTTCAGCCTGTCCCCTGCCTGGCTGTTGTATCCATGCCGGAAGTTACTCAATGGAGGGAGGATCTCTCTCTCTTTCTCTCTGTGTCTCTCTCTGCTCTGTCTCTCTCTCTCTTCCTGCCTGTGTGTCACTTTTTCAAATTGTTTAAAAAAAAAAAGACAAAATTTCACTTAGAGTAAGTTCAAGAAATCAGTTGTACAAATTGGTGACTACAGGAAATAACAATACATTGCATGCTTAAAAACTGATAAGAGAATAGATTCTTTTTTTAAAAGTTTTTATAAAAAGAATATAAATTTCCAAAGTACAGCTTATGGATTACAATGCTTCCCCCCCCATAACTTCCCTCCCACCCGCAACCCTCCCCTTTCCCGCTCCCTCTCCCCTTCCATTCACATCGATTCATTTTCAATTCTCT
>JADBBT010001961.1:0-13590 GCA_015711505.1 Sylvilagus bachmani | reverse complement strand
ACAGGCAGAGTGGACAGTGAGAGAGAGAGACAGAGAGAAAGGTCTTCCTTTGCCGTTGGTTCACCCTCCAATGGCTGCCACGGCTGGCGCGCTGCGGCCGGCGCACCGCGCTCATCCGATGGCAGGAGCCAGGTACTAGGTGCTTTTTCCTGGTCTCCCATGGGGTGCAGGGCCCAAGCACTTGGGCCATCCTCCACTGTACTCCTGGGCCACAGCAGAGGGCTGGCCTGGAAGAGGGGGCAACCGGGACAGAATCTGGTGCCCCAACCGGGACTAGAACCCGGTGTGCCGGCGCCTCAAGGCGGAGGATTAGCCTGTTGAGCCACTGCGCCGGCCAGTTTTCAATATCTTTAGTAAAATTTTACTTTCCTTGTGAATATTGCTCTACCTGACATTCCTCTCTTGTGCCGTTGCTTGCCATTTTTCTACTATCAAGGCACTTATGATAATTGTGATCAAAATTGGGATTCAAATACTTGTGTACTTCTGTTTTCTCAAAACAACAAACAAAGAAATGAAACATGGGTTACCTTTCAGGCATTGTTTGTTCCAGTTCTCTATCTTGTGGTGTTGATTGAATACAGTACCAGCTGTGAAATAGGTAGAAAAAAGTAAAGTCTAGTTGAATTGAATTGATTAGGAACCAGAAACTTCAATACCTTCTTTTTGTCTTTGTGTATGTGTGTCACATCAATTATTCTTTTCAATCTTTTAAACATATGCAAATACAAGGAAATATACAGTAAAATTAATATCTGCATATGAGTTGCTCAATTAATCTATGTATTTACTTATTTGAGATTTAGAGTGAAAGAGAGTGAGTCAGAGGTAGGACCCATAGATTACTTCACTTTGCAAATGCCCACAAATACTGGCTGGGCCAAACCAAAGCTGGGAGCTTGTATCCAGGCAGATGATGGAGAACCAGCCATCTCAGGCATCACTGCTGCCTCCTACCATCTGTGTTGGTAAGAAGCTGAAGTCAGAGCTGGAGCTGGTTATCAAACCCCAGTACTATGATGTGGAACATATGCTTCTTAACTGCTGGGTCCAATGCCTGCTAATACTGAAACAATCTAAATTATGGCCATTCTCTTGTCATCTCTGCCTATCCTCTCAAGTCAGATTATTTTGAAACAGATTCACGCCATCATATCATTCCATCATTAACCATTTCAGTGTATATCCTAAGCCAATATTGGGTTTTTCATAAAGATACTAACATGATATCATTACAAGTCCTAACAAAAAAAATATACTTCTTTATCTTACCCAATGTTTATACAGTGTTAAATGCATCTTATTTCATGTGTGCCTTGTTTGGTCTTTATTAGTTTCTGTGCTTTTTATATAAATGACATATAAAAGATAAAATGATATTGAATCAATTAATATTTTCTGAGTACAAATTCTGTGCCAAGCACTCTGTAAAATATTATGTCTCAAATCCTCAAACTCCTTCTAGGATATCATAAAGCTATTGGCTTCTAGGATATAAGGAGCTGGCTCAGCAACTCCAAAGAGTAACTGACAGGAACATTTTATCAAGCAGCTGGTAGATGGGATCTATAACAACTTGTTTGAATATTACTTTCATATCAGATGGGTCAAAGCATGTACATCAAAAAATTAGCTTTCATACAAAATTAAATAGTGTGCTTTTTTTACTTTTCTTCGCTGATGAAATGTAATTGTCGTACATATAGAACATTGCTGTTTAACTCATTAACTAATTAATTTATTCAATTCATAATTGTTAGTGACTGTCATGAGTTAGGCATTGTAGATACCTAGCCCTAATCCTAACCCTAATTCTAAGGACAGACCCTGAGCTGGAGGAGGGGCTGAGTTATCTGTTCACCTAGAACTTTCCAAGTCTTGCCATTGTGCACAGGTCAATGTTTTCCTGTGTAGTCAGGACTGGAGAGTGAGGTGATTCAATAGAGTACCACATAATTGACGATACATGCCTTCCTTCTCCAGTATGTCAGGCTATCAGACATGCAGTGACATGGACCCTCTTCTCTATCGTTCATCTCGTTTACCTCCTCTTCACAATACACACTAATAGTTCTAGGGGCTGAGGTGGCAGTCTCTTGTCTCCTCAATTTCTGTGTGTTTACTTATTTAATTTTCATTGTAACTCCCTAAGATAACTTTATTATCCTGATTTCACAGTTTATGTTTCTGTGATAGACAGAGTTTAATGTAACAGAATTCCTGACTCAACAGTTTGTCTCTAGAGACTTCCCTCTCAACCAATAGAACACAAGACAGACAAGTGTGTGGCAAATTAATTGGCTCTTTTTTCTTTTTCTTTTTTTGACAGGCAGAGTGGACAGTGAGAAAGAGAGACAGAGAGAAAGGTCTTCCTTTTCCATTGGTTCACCCCCCCAATGGCCACTGCAGCCAGCACACTGCGCTGATCAGAAGTCAGGAGCCAGGTGCTTCTCCTGGTCTCTCATGTGGGTGCAGGGCCCAAGGACCTGGGCCATCCTCCACTGCACTCCCTGGCCACAGCAGAGAGCTGGACAGGAAGAGGAGCAACCGGGAAATTAATTGGCTCTTGACTTTGATCACTGTTAGATTCAAAACCCTTCGTAGAATGCAGAGTGAAGCAAAGAAACTCTGTTCAATTATATGGACATTATCAACTGTCAGATCTCATGATATTTATGTGTGTCAGATTTTCACTTATAAGACATTAGAATAGTTAGACTTATGGGTTCCTGAATGTACTAGGCTCTTCTACTTCTTCCTAGACACCCATTTTCCAAAATTAGCCTTTCCCTATTTCTTCCCTGATCACTATCTGGGCTATGACCCCATCCTATCTTTGTGCCATTACCCAATTTATATATATATATATATATATATATATATATATATATGTTTATATATATAAATGTGTATATATACATATATACACTTATAAATATACATATATGTATATATACACACATATATATGTATATATATTTCA
This sequence comes from Sylvilagus bachmani, assembly GCA_015711505.1. NCBI lineage: Eukaryota > Metazoa > Chordata > Mammalia > Lagomorpha > Leporidae > Sylvilagus > Sylvilagus bachmani. The sequence continues at coordinate 10,607 of JADBBT010001961.1, read as the reverse complement.
AATATAATTTTGCCATGTTATAGTTCTCTTATCTCTTTCACTTTTGCTTACTATTGGAGCAACAAAGGGAGGGCCACTGTTTTATTTTCATCACCCACGATGTACAATTAATTTGTTAACATCAAGTATGAAATCACTAGACCCTACTGAGCCGATTTGGGAGTTCTGGAAGCCAGCCAGCACAATAATACAAGTCAAGCCATTTGAAAGCCCACAAAATTACACTATAACCTTGGAAGACAGATACAGGCCTGTTTGCAAATATTATTTTGATCATTAATATGTACTAGTGAGAGAAAACAAGCAGCAGCCTTTCCCTGGAGTTATTTCTTGTTTCTCCATGCTAACTAGAATTTTCATAAGTAAATAAAAATTCTCTATTCTTCAGTGTATTCAGAACTCACTTCTCATTGATTTCAGTAAATAATCCCACCCTACATACAGACTGACTGTCCACTTTTGACAATGCCAAATCCAAGAGTACATTATCTCTCTGCCTTCTATCCATGGGTATGATTAATAATAGAGTATATCAGACACAAGAGGATCCTTACAAATCATCTAGCCACTCACTTTCGTTTAAAGATTGATAAATTGGGATGGAGAAGCTAAGTTGCCAAAATTCACACTTTTGGAACATGGGCTTCCAGAATAATCAAATAAGTTATTTCTCTGGCTATGGCGCTAAAGGAAGACTCTAAAATATGTATTTTTCTAAGCTGATATGGTTGACCTGCCTTACATTCTCTTTTAAATTCCAAGAAAAGAGAACAAGGAGTTAGTATTAATAATATTATATAGTGATTAAAAACATGAGGCTTATCAATCAAACTGACCTCATTTCCTCTGCCATCTCTCAGCCAAATTTAAGTCCATTAAAAAATAAACAGTTGCTAATAGCTAAAATTTTTTTTCAAGACTGCAACTGGTGGGGACACATTCACATATCAATTAAAAAATGTGTGACAAACTTGACAATGCAAAAATAGAAACAGAATGGTGTTGGCTCAGGGATCTACAGCTAGTTTCTGTGTAACAGGAAAATAATCTTAGGAGAATACTGATCTACAAGACAAATGATGAAGCTAGAATCACCCAGGAAATGGTGCTAGAAAACCAGCTAGGTGGGAATAAAAATCAATATATATCTATATGTCACATTAGACATTAAAGTTAGATTTATGTCAGTAACTTTAATACTGAAATTGAAGCCATTTAGAAAACTACAATAATTAGAAGTGAACAGTTATTGAATCTTTGGGTGGGGAAAATGTTCAAGCATAATGTTATTAGACAAATGGAAAGGATGAGAGATTTTGTTATAGAGAAACTTTAAATATTACAGCTTAAAAAAATCTGTTATAAGCAGGCTGTCTCAATGTGGTAGGCAACTTCAAACCTAATCAGGAGTGAAGCTGTCCTTTTATCTTTGGCTGTTTATCCCCAGGGTGTTCACATCACCAGCTGTGTAATCAGAGAGAGTTGAATGTGCTTCAGGCAAAAGAATCCACCTGGATAGAGAGAAATGAAGAGATAGGCTCCCAAGCTGGGCAGAGACCCTTTCCAGTGAACTGAATTTCTGATGTCTCTTCTCTGTTCTCTGACACCTGACCAACTGAGAAGGGAGGTGGCACATATTTCCATATGTAATTTGTTATGAGTTACAGAATCCAGTTTGTAGTTAAAGGGAAGGAGGCACAAGGGGTGTGAATTCCAGGCAGTTGGCATCAGTAGGGTCATCGTTGAGACCTCCTAACAATAGCCTTTCCCCTGAGTGCCCACCGTTTGCTTTCCCTGACCCAGGATGTACTTCTCTACAGGCAAGTAGGGAAACCCTGCAGCAGGAACAGCAGGGTTTCAGTCACTGAGCACAAACTGCAACTGGTTGCCTCCTGCCTCAGAAACATAAATACAAGGCAGTTCTGTAAAATCTGAACACTCCCCTTGCTGACCATATCCTAGAAATTGGCATTTAGGGCCTGGGTAGTGCTGCAGAGAGCAGAACTGAGCTGTGTTAACTTGTGGTTTGTTGATAATAAAACAAATGGTATTGAACAGAGCTTGTAAAAGTGACTGATTTTAATCACTGCTATATATACATAGTACTTTGATCTCAGAGTAAATCTTTTTTATTTTTCACTAATAAACTCATTTTCATTTGGAGAATGATCCTGGGGTGGTTGCTTTCATTTTCATAAACCTGATGGAGCGATGTTTCCATACATTAGACCTGAAGCCCGAATTTCAAATGTCTCTGGGGTTGAGTATGTTTCACAGGGTGGTAGGCACTGTGAGATTACAGAAAGGCACGCCTACCTAAAGCATCCAAATGCAATTCACAGCTAAACAATGGGCATGCCAAATAAAATATTTCTGTGAGCTGTGTATTGTCTAAAGGTTGCCAAAATGGGAGCCCACAAGCTTGGAGGTAAATTGAAATTCAAACCAGGTAACAACCAGATAGCTCAGTGACTCCACAACAGTGGTATGGAGATAGGCCCAGCCTCATGCGGTTTCGTAGAGGGAGCTATGGCTAGAGCTTAGAACTTCTAACCCTGTTTATGGCTCTGCATAAATGAAGCTTAAAAACCCAGTGCTATGTCTGGTCCTGGACCCTCTGCTGATGAAGTCCACTGACCAGGTGGTTTCTCAGGCCTATGAGAAGACTAGGTCCTCACCTTGGAGAATGTGCTAGAGCCCAACATGGAGACAAATGCAAGGAAGGAGCTTATTTAGGGGGGCAGGAGGATGTTCCTAGACCTTTTACACTTACTTGAACAATAGGGAAACCTAAATAGGCAATAAGAAACCTGTCAGTCACTACTAAAGTGGCTTAGGCTCAAGGATGACATATGTAACTTTAATTATATAACAGTAACAGGAGACAGTGTTGGGCAGGTTATGGGAGTCTTAGGCAGCTTTCTAGCCACAGAGCTGATACCATTGTGGTCAGCTAGACATAGTATTAAATTCACGAGGAATTTAATCATTAACCTATATCATTTCCCCATTCCTGGAGCAAACTACTTGAGGCTTGATACTTTATCAAGAAGAGGTTTATTTAGTTGAAAATTTCCATGTTTCAAAGTCCAAGATCAGGTAGCCCTATCAAATCTGCCTCAGTTAGATCCCATTGGCTGCATTCAATGGCTGGTCGCATCGTAGCGGAAATGAGATCACACCCCAGAGGCAGAGAATTCAGAGGCTCTCTCCTTTACACCAACTCACTCTTGTGGAAACTAACTGTTGTCCTATGGGAACTACTTAACCTCTTCAAAGGACAGGGCTCCAATGACCTAGTTATCTCGCACTAGACTCCACTACTTAAAGGTTATATCACCTCCAACATTGCCATAGTGAGGACCAAGCCTCCAGGATGTGAACTCTTAGAGGGAACATTCAAATCTTATCCAAGCCATAGAAGCCTGGGTAATGGAACAGATCAGTGGCAAATTTAGCTGATCAGAAAACTTAGGATCCAGGTCTCTTCAAGTTCTAGTAATACCTACATATGTGCAGATACCTAGATGAAAGACCAGGGATGGGGATGAAGTAGCAACTCTAGCAAGGAAGGGATCTCAAAAGTTAGGGAGGTGCCAGGAACCCAGACCAATAGGTAGATGGTGAGGTGAACTACTCCCAAAGAGAGGGCTAAAGATCTAAATGGAAAAAGTTGTTAGAAACCATTGGAAAAGAGGCTGGCGCCACAGCTCATTAGGCTAATCCTCCGCCTGCAGTGCCGGCACCCGGGTACTAGTCCTGGTTCGGACGCCAGATTCTGTCCCGGTTGCTCCTCTTCCAGTCCAGCTCTCTGCTGTGGCCCAAGAGGGCAGGGGAGGATGGCCCAAGCGCTTGGGCCCTGCACCTGCATGGGAGACCAGGAGGAAGCACCTGGCTCCTGGCTTTGGATCGGTGCAGCGCACTGGCAATAGCAGCCATTTGGGGGGTGAACCAACAGAAGGAAGACCTTTCTGTCTCTCTCTCACTGTCTAACTCTTCCTGTCAAAAAAAAACCCCAAAAAACAGAAACAAAAACAAAACAAAAATAAACCATTGGAAAAGAGGACCTAATTATTTTGTTGAGTAACATACAGGGAACCAAAGCTTGTGGGACTGGGTTGGATCAACCCTCTGACTCCAAGGTCTCCTACAAACTAATGCTTCAACCCACTGCCTCAAGTAAATTGAAGTTAATCGTTTGGTAGAAAGTCAAAATTCACAGTGGGGAACACATGGGGAAGGTCCTGGGGAAGAGGCTAAGGGCTGAGGAAGACTGAAAAACAGAATTCAATCAGGAGTTCCCATCTATTGTGGAAGCTCCAGAGGAAAGCCAAGGAAAGCTGGTAATCTCTCTGAAGATGTGAGTTACAATACAGCCAGGAAAGCCTACACTTTGATTAATAACAGGTGATATTATAGGTTCTGCGGTCACCCCTTATTCCAAATTCATAGCCCAACAAATAAGACTAGTTGGAGGAAGAACTTCAAGCACTACTGGAAAGTTAGTATATTTGGAAAATGGAAGAGATGGTAGAGACTGATAACTAGTCTTAATGATATTGGAATGAAAATACCTGACTTATTAATTTAAAACAAAATAACAGTGATGGAAAATAATTTTTATTCACATGTTGACTATGTGTCAGGAGTTTGTGTAGTTTTATATAATTCCCATCACTATATTATTATTATCATTTTACAGAAAAATATACTTAATCCTGAAAAGTGTAAGTATATATTCCAAGTACTCATAGTTTGTTGGAAGAGATAAGACTTCAAATTTGACTAACTCCAGAGTCTATGAAATGAACAGAATCGCATTTGACTGGAGAGTTCATTGGTTTCCTGCGATGTTCCAGATCCAGGCAAGTTAAATGAGTCTGTTAAAAAACTGATTTGAACACTATAGACAAAATGTTAAAATAACTAAAAGATGAACACATTTGAAAGAGAAGAAAAGAGAAAACCCCAAGGTGATGCTATCCTTTCATAAACACACAGTGTTGCTGTATTCTTGCAAGGTAGGAACCTTTTGGTATAATTCCATTATTGGTACCTACTTCTTTTTTTTTTTTAAACCTACTTCTTGAATCTGTCTTTCATTATCTATTACTGCCTGAGGCATTGGCTGATAAAAAAGAAGTCCAGGCCTGGTGCACACCTGGATTCAGATAGGATTGCAAAGGTCCAGGTTAGTGGATACAGTCAGGAGATGTACATTATAGAGTAGCTGTTGACTGATTGGCAAGAGAGAACCGTATCTCTGCTGGCAGCAGGCACTGGAGTCCAGCTTGAATAAGAACAAGGTGAAATTAAAGATCCTAGAGATTTGAGCTCCTTAAGTGTCAGTCATCTGGGTGGGAATTCTCACACACACACATGCACACTACTGTTCTGGGAGTATACTGGAAATCATTTTGTTAAGTCCTTCCTATGCATTATCTCATTTAATTTTTAGTGTTCCCAGCAATCCTGTGATGTTAGTAGTATTATTCCCAATTTCCTGATAATAGTGTTTATCCAACAAAAATAGAATATGGATCACAACCACTACAAAACACTTTTTAGAACTATATAGTTCAATATAGCACTAGAAATGGAGCTAGAATTGAGTTGTGCTATAAATATAAAAGACAAAATAGATGTTGAAGACCTGTGAGAAAAAGAATATAAATTCTTCATGTATAACTTTTCTATTGATTGCATGTAGAAATGATGCTATTTTGGACACATTATGTTAAATTACAAGTTATCAAAATGGATTTCATCAATTTTTTTAGTATGTATACTAAAAAATTACATATAAATTACATATATGACTCTTATCTGTATCCTGAATTATATTACTAATGTGTAACACTGGATAAAAATTGTCTTTTAAAGGCCTAAAAGATGTTACAAGTAAATTCATAACTATAATTTACAAATGAGGAAGACAAGGCTCTGATTCAATGATTTTCTAGTGTTGCTCTGGGTAGTAATAAACAGAAGCCTCTTCCTTATACCTGTAGGCTGCCCTGTATTAGTTTCTTCTGGCTGCTGTGACAAATTATTACAAATGTGGTTAGAAACAAGACAATTTATTCTTGCACAGATCTGGGGGCCCAAACTGGGTTATTGTACAGGTGGATAGGGCCCTGCTCCCTCTCGAGGCTCTAAGGGAGAATTCATTTCCTTGCCTTTTCCAGCTTCTAAAACTTACAGTATTTCTTTGCCTTCTTCCTGTATCATCAAGGCCAGCAACATTACTTCTTTAAATCACTGTCTGCCTTTGTCACATTGCCTTACTTGCTGTTCTGGTCTCTGTACACTTCTCTCTATGAACCTGTATGATTGCATTTGAAGCCAACCCAGATAATCCAGAATAACCTCTATATCTCAAGAATCTTAATTTAATAGTACTTGCAAAGATGCTTTGCCTTAAAAATGTTACTATTGATGATAAACAACCAAATTGATCATATGTTGTATTTCTAGAATGATCCTTCAAATCATTCTAGGTTACAATAAATTTCTCATTCTACTTATCTTTTCCATGATCAACTATTATTTGGGAGGTGTTTTGATAGAAGGAATTAGAGGTAAATAAATAAATAACGTATGGTCCTATTTTATTATTAAAGTAGAAAATACATAAATAAATGATGTAACGCTTCAAAACCAGTACTCTAATGAAGATTTTCACATATTTATCAGGGGAACAGAAGCCAATTCAAGAGCAACTTGGGGCCGGCGCCGTGGCTCAACAGGCTAATCCTCTGCCTGCGGCGCCGGCACACCGGGTTCTAGTACCGGTTGGGGCACCAGATTCTGTCCCGGTTGCCCCTCTTCCAGGCCAGCTCTCTGCTGTGGCCAGGGAGTGCAGTGGAGGATGGCCCAGGTGCTTGGGCCCTGCACCCCATGGGAGACCAGGAAAAGCACCTGGCACCTGCCATCAGATGAGCGCGGTGCGCTGGCCGCAGCGCGCCGGCAGCGGCGGCCATTGGAGGGTGAACCAATGGCAAAAGGAAGACCTTTCTCTCTGTCCTCTCTCTCTCACTGTCCACTCTGCCTGTCAAAAAAAAAAAAAAAAAGAGCAACTTGGATAAAATACTTTCAAATGCTTCAAATATTTCTAAATTTAACATACACTTGAAAAATAACATGAGACTACCAACCCTTTGATTAGTTTGAAATTGTTTAAACTAAAAGTTAAAAGTGGGGAAAATTATGACAGTCCTTTGGCCTAGCAGTTAGGCCACCATTTAAGATGTCCATATCCCACAGGTGAGTGCCTAGGTTTGAGTCCCAGTTACATTCTGATTCCAACTTCCCACTAACACACCTCCTGGGAGGCAGTAGGTAACAGCTCAATTAGGTGGGTCCCTGCTACCCATGAGGAGACCTGAATTGAATTTCTGAGTACTGGCTTCAGCCTGGCCTAGTCTTCAGCTATTGGAGTCATTTAGGGAGGATACCAGCAGATGGTAGCACTTCTTGCTCTCTCTTTCTCTCCCTCTTTATCTCTCCTTCAGACAAAAAATACACATGTTTTTAAGTAGGGAAAATAATTCTGTAAGGCAGGTTGGGCTGGGGGCAAAACTAGGGTTCTAAAGTGACTTGTGTGAGATTGTGTGTTAAGTTACTGGGAAACCACACTGTGGTCTTAGGACTCTTGATTTACAAATCTACCAATTCCACAAGTACTTTCTGAAAGCTTTATCAGCCCAATAAAAGATAGTGAGCAATGCAAGGAGACACAATGATCTCACCTTTGCATGCCCAGAACCTTGGTAGGAAACAGAGTCTTGCCTCATTTTCCCTTTGCCTCATCCCTTTTCCATGCCTGATGCCTGTCTCTGCAGAAGCATCCAAGGGTCTCTGAAGGCTCTACCTTGTGAGTGATCTGTGTCCCACTAAAAGCCCAGGTGCCTTAGCATTCTGGCCCTGGGATGCTGTAATTCAAAATTCTCAGCCATGGAATCTTTGCTTTCTTCTTTCGTCTGTCTAGATATTGTCCATCTTTGCTTCTATCTCAGCTGGAACTTGAGTAATTAGAACTAATGAGTACAGTGCCAAGGAAATGATAAACACTGCCTTCTCCTTTAGCTCATGGGATCAATTATGATTTTTTTTCTCTATTCAAAAAGGAAAATCAGTATTTAGAGTCACACTTAACATTACTCCTTATTTTCTGAAATCAAACCAATAGCGTGTTTATATGTAATCTTGCTTGAAACACAATTATCACCTGAAACAGCAATTTTTATGTTTATAGGATCTTCCCTTTGCTCACCCTTTTGTCATTTTCACTCCCATTCTTGAGCAATAGGGCCTCTAGTTCCATTCCAGGGAACAGAGGTGTTAACAGAAGGGAGGAAAGCACTGTTAGCTAAATCCCAAAGATGTGTATGACATTGTGACGGGTGGCAATTAAAAAAATAAACATTTCAGGTGCAGACAATGTCTGGCATAGAAATTCAGCTGGGAATCACAGAAAATGAAAGAGATTTAGGATGGTGGATAAATTAAACACCAATGTGAAAAAAGAGTCATTTTGTCCTAGCAATAAAAAATATAGAATGGTATATCCTGGCTTGGACTTCCTAGGGTTCACAGAGACCCATAGTGCATTTGGGCCAGAAGAAACTTTTGAGACCATCTTGTCCACATCCTCAAACAAATGGAGAGAATGACACCCATCAATGGTAGAAGACTTGACCCAGAAGTACAGTGCTGGCACTGAGCCCCTAGATTCACTTTTCCCAGTACTGCAATCTTTATATCATATCAGAATCGAGTTTTGGACAAAATAAAGTTTGGAAAAAATAACTTATCCCCAAAAAGCAATAATCAGCTTAGGGATAACTTAACTTCAGCTTGGGGATAGATGCTAGGAAACAACCTAAAATTGAGTCTACAGAACAGCATCAAGAAGCAGACTGGGGTGCTTGCTGTCTGAGCTCTGAAAAGCCTCAAAGTTTGCCCAGTTGAGTTCCTGGGTTCTGGGGTGAGCCCCTGCCACCCCCAATTGCAGAGAGAAGGGATAGGGTATCAAGACCAAGGTTTGCACTTAAAGCCAAACACTTCTGGGGCTGGGATTAGCCAACCCAGGAGTGTCTCCCAACATCAAAGATGTCACTCAGTAGGTAGACACAATTATTGGTTACTTCCGTGCCATGTTCAGTGACACAAACCAATGGAGCTAAAAAGAACAGTCAGCCAACTTTTCATTTCTAGGGATGAAAGCACCTTGAATCTGACTCAAATATGCCACCAAAAAACTAAACCATGTCCTTGAACAATCCTCAGAGTAGAACCTCCTGGGAAGTTTTGAGCCGAAGCTTATCTCTGAGAGGGTGCAAATCTCATACTCATTGCAAACAGTTAATAATATATGCTAGCATCTGATACATGTCTTTAGGGAAAGAAATCCTATACAGTTAGCACACTAATTTCTTTGCTAATTTCTCTAATGTTTATTACTACAAGTTATTTACTCATCAACAAATATTTATTGAATAACTGTAACATGATGTGCACTGCTGTATCTGCAAGAGGCAGCAGCAAATGAAATCAATGAAATTCCAACTATTGTGGAGCTTGCCTTTTAAATGTCTCGCATCTGTTGGAACTGACAGCCTTGCATGAGCTCTGTGAGTGCGTATGACTGCTTTCTATGTGTTTACCATGCTAGGATTTCTTTTCCTTCCATCAACCTATCTTGGTCATTGGACAAACACCTTCAAAATAAATTTACACAAACTAGTGCGAAGTGAAGTGTGTGTGTGTGTGTGTGTGTGTGTGTGTGACTAGCGCTCAACAGAAGATTCCCGTGTTGGATCAAATACTGAACTCAACAGTTGTTGACAGTATGCACATGAGGAAACCTTTCCTTACAAAACAGAAGGAAAACTGATACAGACTGGAAGAAGTAGTGGTAAAGTGAGGATGGAGTTCTGGTGGAAGTTCTTAGGAGGAAATAAAATGGGTAAATATATAACTTGCATTGAAACAGTCTACTCACAGACAATAGGAAAGCAATATAGTCTCCAACGTCTGCTTAGAAGGTGAAGTTCAGAGCCAGTGAGAAAGTCCCAAAAATGAAGAGGGAGAGGGACAACACAGCAGAGCCATGATTAGGCATAAATCCCATCCTTAGATTTTGAAGGTCCAGCTCTCTGGACTTCAATCTCCAAAACTGACACCAGCTGCTCCCATGTTTCCTAAGCTTAGAGCTTTGAACTAGGAATAACACCATCATCTCTCCTGATCCTTTGGACTCAGACTGAATTACCAGATTACCTAGTTTCTAGCTTGTGGATGGAATGTCATGGGACTTCTTAGTCTCATGATAGTGTTAACCAGTTTTTAAATATTTTTGTATATTTATGAATATACTATTAATTCTGTTTCTTTGGAGAACTCTAATACATAGCCAAAGCAAATGATGCTTAGGGTATGATATTGGAGGGTTCTAAAGTAAAATTTCTGTCATCCTTAGAAAACAGTACTGTCCTGGAGTTAATGTATGACAGAATACAAAAAGGATTGTCAACCAGGTGCTTACCCAAACTTTCACATCCTGATTTTTATTGGGACTTCATTAGGCATGCAAGATTACTCAT
>JADBBT010001960.1:0-13592 GCA_015711505.1 Sylvilagus bachmani | reverse complement strand
AGTGGGTTACAAAACAGTAACAGATATGGCTATGGGCAGTTTCTCAGGGTAGGATGATAGGGCAGGTGCATCTGCTAACAAGGCAGATTCTCAGTCTTGTTCAGCTGATTCTGGTTGGCTGTCATTTGCAGGCTTGATGTTTCTGGCTGGTACCCAAATGGGCTGTTCCACATTCTCTGGAAAGACACAAGCATATCCTCGACCTTTGGTTAGCAGAGGGTGTGGTCCTTTCCATTCTCCTGTCAGGGGGTCTTTCCACTTAACCATAGGGGCTGGGGGCTGGGGGCTGGGATGGAAAGGATCCCCAGTGTTTATAACTGGGCTTAGCCCTTGGGAATCAAAAGTAAGAAAATTGATAGAGAAAAGGACCTCAGTCAAAGCAAGCTGTGGGTCTGAGGGCACATGACTGTTTTTCTGTCTTTGTAAGAGATCTTTAATCATTCTATGAGTTCTTTCAGTGATTGCCTGTCCCTGTGGGTTGTATGGGATACCTGTGGCAGACTGTATGTTCCAAATTTTCAGGAAGGAATTAAATTCCTGTGATATATACGCTGGCCCGTTATCAGTCTTTATGGTCCAGGGGACACCAAGGACCAGCATGGCTGATTTAACCACCTTTATCACCTTACTAGCCTTTTCTCCAGATTGGGCTGTTGCAAATACACCTTTGAATGAGTATCTACCACCACATGGACAAACTTAAGTTTACCAAAGGAGTTAATGTGGGTGACGTCCACTTGCCAGAGCTTATTAGGAGCAAGGCCTCATGGGTTCACTCCTGCTTGTTACAGTGGGCCTGACGAGGCGAGGAGTGCACAATTCTTGCAAGAGTGTACTAGATGTTTGCATTGGTTCATTGTAGGCTCTGGGAAAAGCAATTTTATGTTGCTTGCTGACATATGAAATTTTTGGTGTAAAATACAGGCTTGTTCTAAGTGTCCAATGGAAGCCGTGTTGCAGGAGATAAGATGATCAACCTTTCTGTTGCCTTGGAAAATAAAGCCAGGTAACCCAGTATGTGTGAGATATACCATGGGTGTTTTCTGTTCTCAGTTAGCTCTTTAAGTGTTGTGAACATCTGGTCAGTTGGCTTATTGGTTGGGTTAAAGACTGCAAAAGGGATCATCTTTGCTACCTGTACTGAGTATTTGCTGTCTGAAGATATATTTACCGGTCAATATGGCTAAGGAGTAGAACCTTGACTATTGCTCTTATTTCTCCCAACTGTACTGATCCCTCTCGTGGGGTTCTATATGGATCTTTTTCTGTTAAAGATTTGATCTCTATTCCAAATAGTGACTTGTTGAAATCCGTAAACGCACATGGTGCCATGGGTATAGGTTGATTAGCAGGGAAAGCATGTTTTGGATAGTCTATTTCTAAGGTTTGTAGTGCCTGGAGTAGCCTGTCCACTGGCAGGTGATTGTCAACCCGTCCTGGGAAACTTCTCATTACAGTTTGAAAGAGCGTGCTATTCTGCATCAGTGTCAACAGTTCTAATTATGATAGTGGTAGGACCACTATGTGTGGTTCTGTGTTAAATATCTTATTGGTATAATATCTTAATTTAAGTCCCATCATAAGGATGGCATCTACTTTGTTTACTATTTTACAACAATCACTCCAGGCTATGTGCACTATCAGGGACACTCGGACTGCGGCCCTCCCTGTCGGGGGGATGCAGGGAATGGAGGGAACTTGGAGGCCAGTTCTTGCTCTGTGTGTTGGGGGTGAGGCGGCTGGACCAGGCATTTCCTGGGGGCTGGGTGGCCAGGGGTTGGGAGCAGGTGTCCATCGGGTGCCTGCCCGGGTGTGGTGAGCTGTGTCTGGCTTGTCTGTGCAGGGGGCCAGGGGCATGTGTGCATCTGTAGGAAGCCTGCGGAGGCAGGCGCACCATGATCACAGAGCTCTTCCTGGCCACACAGAGGGGTTGTCCACCTGAAAATGATGTCCATGGAGGAGTGGATACAGCCTTCTGGGTTGAGGGAAGGTTGTTGATGGAGGGCCCAGGAGTGTGTCTGGGGGAGGTAAGCGGGGACTGGGTTCGGGACCCACCACGTGTCCCCCTCTTGTTTCAGAATTTGTACTGTGGTAGGCTCAGGACTCCTTTCCCTCAATCCCAGCCCCAAAGAGCAAGGTAATGCCCCCCCACAGGGGCTGTGTGTATGGGTCAGAGGTCAGATGTCAGGGTGCTGATGACCCCTCCTGGAGCCCCATTATTTCCAGGCTGGTGTTGAGCAACCATGGAGAGGGCCCAGCATCCTGCAGACAAAGGGAACTTGGGGACATCGGGTCTCCCAAAGTGGTACATGGACCCAAGCACTTAGGCCCTCATCAACTGCTTTCACAGGCAGATTAGCAGGGAGCTGGAATGAAGTGAAGCACTGGGACTCGAACATGTGCTCACATGGGGTGCTGGCATTGTGGGCTGCGGCTTAACCCACCAAGCCATAGTGCCAGCTCCTATCAGGTCCATTTCTAAAACAATGGAAATCTTTTGGGAAAATCACTTGGGTCAGACCTGCTTGGTGACGTAATGCCAACAGAGTTCCCTTCCTGCTGCTTCACTGCTCGACTGCGTGCAACTGCTGGGGCTGGGCCAGGCCAAAGCTAGGAGCTGGGAACTCAATCCAAGCCTCCCACACTGGAGGAAGGGAACCAGATGACTGAGTCAACTACTGCCTCCGTGTGTGTGCATAAATACTGACCAAAAATACCTCTCAGTCTGTCCTTTCCATGCTTCTGCAATGGTCTCAATATTGAAACTTAAATCTTGGACAGTTTTTATAAAATATCTTCATTCAGTGCAGTTTGTGCTACCTAATATGAGAAACTGCTTCTATATATGTCATTCTTTAAAAATGTATTTCCAGTAGTTTAAAAATTAAGTTGTGTGATCCATACCTTATTTTTCTTTTCAGTATATACTTTGTTGGATAGCAGCTTTTTGCCCATTCTTATATTTTCCCCGTAGGCCACATAGTGGAGGGCAGTGTTGCCAATTTCTTCCAATTTTTGGATCAGCACCATGATCCAATAACAGTGTAGCACTGTTCTCAGCAGGACACTGTACAGCCTGCCAGTAATACACCAATCACAAATTGTAACTTCTAGGGATTCAAAGAAAAACTCCCCATCCCAGTGGTTTTGTTACCGGAGAAATTGCAGGGTTCTTGTCTTCGCACAAGAAAGAATTCAGGTGTGAGACAGAGAGTAGTGGGAGGTAAAATAGCGAGGTTTATTAGGAAAGGGACATCCATAAGGATGGATGGGCACCTCTCCAGACAGAGCCTGAGAGAGAGTACCCAGTTGCTCAGTTGAGGGGGGGAGGCGGCAGGAAGGATCGAGGTTACATGTTGAGTGGAGAGATTACACCTGACCAGGCCAGGCGGGCTGCTCAGCAGAGAGGCAGAGGGCTGAGCGCGCTGTCCAGTTGATGCCCGGGGTTTTTAAGGAGATGGGTCTTTGTCTTCACACATTGCCTCCTGAAACAAAGGATTTTATGGCTGTAAATACTAAGAAGCTCCTCTCTGAGTTTTCCCTTGAAGGTATCAGACAGGAGGAAGCCTAGCTGGCACCATCCTGGGTTCAGAGGAAGGGTGCGCAGGACCCCCTGGAGAATGGGGATCTGGAGCAGGGTGTCTGAAATGCAGATACTCGGCTGCACCTGGGAGACTGTGGAAGATTTGTCAGGGAGAAGGGGCAGGGACCTCCACCTGGCAGGTTATCAGGTAGAAGGGGGCAGGGCAGGATGCGAAGGCCGGGCTGCCCCTGAAACATTGTCAGGATGACTTTGAGATGCAGATGCATCTACTGGACATAGATGTCTTCTCTTTAGGCCTTTATGTCACACACACATAAGGTCATAACTGACTTCCTAACAAACTTACCTAAGGTGAATTTTCATGTGTCTTGAAGGTTTCACATTTTATTGGATTTGTCTGTCGTTAATGTTTGAGTGATTACCTAACTTTGATCATATCTACCCCACAGCCTTCATTAAAATACTCAGGTTATACATACTAGTTTTGGCTGAACGGTTTAGCTCTCTAACAGTTTAAATTCTCAAATGGAGTCTACCAACTTTGGGACTTCCAGTCAGATCCCTGGAACTCTCAAAGGATGAGACTCTAAATTTGTTAAAGTAACAACTGTTTGAGTCAATTCAAATTACACAAAGTGTATTAAAATATTGTGAATGATGTCAAACCTATGTTGTATTCATGTTTTTGCTTTTCAGCCAAAGTGGTCTTAATTCTGTGTATACAAGTCTTTATATGTCCTTAATATGCTTTAAACTTGTTTCTTTTACAGATCTGTTTTTGCAAAAACTGTAGTGTTTCTTTTTAACAATGTCTACTTAATCGGTTACTCTGCCATTTCTAGATTTAGGTCCTGTAAGCTCTTTTTAGCTCTGTTAAATAGTAGTGAGTTATGTGAGGATTTTGTGTGCTAACTCCTATGTTCAAGGTTTTTATTTCTGGTTTATTCAGCAACAAAAAACATAAAATTCATGTTCTGCCAAGGTAATCTATTCTGTACTCTACTGTCTCAGTTTAAATTAATAAAAAATAAGTCTTAAAAAGCTACATAAATATCATCAGATCTGGTCTAAAGGTGTTAAAAATCACCCTAATTCAATAAATTACTGTCATTTCAGGATGTTAAAAAGTTCTATTTTAACCATATACTCTAAGTTCTCTTGGCACCTTTAACAAACTTTCTGAAAATCAAAGTTCTAAATTCTCTAAACTTTTGGTATCTCCAAAAGGGCCCTGGAGATGTCAAAAGATAAATCTCTCATCTTACAGCGATAGTAACCAATCAGAATGTTTAGATTAAAAGTGCCGCCAAGATGTAAAATGATTCAACACTATACTAAAATTCCTCACAACCCACAGGGACAGGCTATTGTGGAAAGAAACCATCAATGCCTCCAGAAGCAGTTATTAAAACAAAAAGGGGGAGTGCCTACCCCCCTTCTACAGTTACATAAGGCCTTGTTTACCATCAATATTTTAAATTTTTCAAAAGGATCAAGGGAATCAAGATTCCAAAAACATTGGGGACTTTTAACCCCTAAACCACAGATGCTCGTTAGATGGAGAGACCCTCTCACCCGACTCTGGAGAGGGCCTGACCCACTGATTCAGTTGGGAAGAGGATTTGGCTGTGTGTTCCCCATAGGGGAATTGACTCCAATTTGGATACCGGCCAGAAATATCAGGCCTATGCCCGATGCAAGTAACAACCCACCCAGGGAGCGGTTTGCCCCTGAGGGAGATCCCCTTGTCTTTCCTTTTCCAGAAATGGATGGAGATCCAGAGGCAGGTGATAATGCAGACGCTGTTCTTCACTGTGATCCTGAAGTGCCCAGCCCAGTGATGGGGGATTCAATGACCCAGACATGATCATCAAAACACTTCAGGAGGACCTGGAACAAGGCGAAGAGAACTCCAAGAAGGCCCCTTTTGGACAGGCCTTAAGGGACTCTTGCCCTACTTCCTCCCTCTTCTTGGACTGCTGCTTGTCTTGCTTTTAATCCTTGCTATTGGCCCATGCATAATGAATAGGCTTATACAGTTTATACAACAGCGCATGGAGACAATAAGGGTGAGACAAGTTGAGGTTCACTACCAGAGGTTGGTAGCCACAGAGGGCTACGATCCCCTGAACCGGGGAAGCGCCCCCGGTGCGCTCCACATTGCCAATGACGGGTAAGATTCCGGATGGACCGGAACAACCTAAGACAGGCGGTGGAGAAGGCTCACCACGCTCCCATAATTACAAGTCACGTGACACCCCAAGACGGGTAAAGCACCCAGCGTCCTGTACCAACCTAAGACAGGGCTCATGGCCAAGCTGCCTGGGTTACCAATGACGGGTAAGGGCAAGGACGGCTGGGGGCAACCTAAGACAGGGACCGCGTGTTAAAACAAAAAGGGGGAGTTGTGGGGGAGGCTGAATCCGGAGAGGCCTAGAGGAATCTTCCTGAGCCTGCCTGGAATTTGAAAACCTGTCTTGAAGTTTCAAATCCCTGGTAGCAAACACCCCAGCCCCAGGGCACTTTAGCCTAAGGCTCATTAAGGTGGTATAATAGGAGTGGCTGAGACCTTTTGCATCACAACACCCCACCCCTTGCCTGCCTGTGCCCATCCGCTCTGTACCATCTGCTCTGTACCTCGGCTATATATACACCTCCCTTTTACAATAAAGTGAGACCCTGCTTCTACTGGGCTCCACACCGCACCTGATTGTCCCCCGGGTTTGGGGAAGGCTGAGTGGCGGGTGGCGCACTTCCCATCCTCGGTCAAGGCAAGCTGCGGGCAGCCTGCCTAATTCTCCGGCGGTGGCGAGGAACAGTCACCACAAAAAAACAAATGTAACTTTTCAGCTAAATATTTTACAATAAAATATGAAGCTCTTTTTACAACAACTAAACCCACTGCCATCATCTTGGCCATCTAAGTGTTCATTAAAATACTTTCAGTTCTTGTTTACTAATCAGGATTTTGCATTAAAAATACTACATGGATTCATTGAGGCCCTTCTCCAAGAAACTAAAAGTCCTTCAGTAACACTACCTCAGAACATAAGAAGAGCTGGCATGGTGGTGCAGCTTGCAGTACCAGCAAGCAATACTGATCCAGCTCACTGTTAATGCACCTGAGATGGCATAGAAGACCCGAGCACATGAGCCCCTGCCATCCAGTGAAAATCTGGACAGATCTCCTTGTTGTTGGATTCTGTTTGGCACAGCCTTGGCTGGTGGGGTCATTTGAGGATTGATGCATTGGATGGAGGCGTGTGCTCTCTGTCTGTCTCTGTCTTTCTCTTTATCCCTCCCCTGCTTTTTGGCAATCTGCCTTTCAAATAAATGTTCTTTAGAAAAAGTTACCACATTTCACCTTGTAGAAATGCCCCCCAACTCATGCTGTCTCATAATTCCTGTTTAGTTGGACTGTTTTATGGGATCGATAAACTTCACAACCAATTCCATCAACTGCCTAAACACTCCATGCATTCAAAGCCTGTCACAGATGTGGCTCCACACCAAGACAGGCAGGTAGGGACTGAAACACCGCCTCTGCCTAAGCATGCGCAGATGGCTAAGTGATATTCTCGACTGCACAGAAGTGGTAGATACGGCAAGGGTATTTTTCTGTGATTAGGAGAAGGATACAGCAGCACCATGAAAAGAAGCTGATTTTGTATAGAATGTTAAGGTATCCCCAGATCTCTCACAGGCCCACAGTTCACCCCCAGTTCTTCCAATGCTGTCCCTCTAAAACTCCGACGCTTCCAATGGCTCCTCATTCAGCACAGGCCCTGTCGCTGACCTCTCCCCACAGGCATCCTGATGGACAGTACCCAGTCTGGCCCCAATCTGTGTGTGTAGCCAGCCTCACCTCCCTCTACTACCTCCTACATAGTCTTGGGTCTAGTCACCATGGCGGCAACCAAGTCAGTGTATGTAACATGATCGTCTTAAGCCTACAGTTCACTCTTATTTACTGTGATCTCTACCTGACATTGAGTTACAATGTGTTATGTCCAGCTAGAGAGGAAATACATAATTCTTCATTGTAATGTTTGTGCACTTCAGAAAAGTAACCTTGGCAGAGTTCTTGTCCATATAGGACAAACAGTGAGTTACCACTTTAGTTGTGGCCTTAGGAAGGAAACAAAACAAGCAGGTGGAGATGAGCACTACTTTTGAGGCGGTGGTTGGTCCTTCATGCATTTTCTTTCAAAAGTGCTGACCTCCTCTTCCCTGCTCAGCCGTCCCTCTGTGCCACGCGATAGCCTTTGCCTGCTCCTCCTCTTCACCCCGCTGTCTCTCCCCTTTTCCCCTTTCCCTCCCCTGCCCCTTGGAGGAGCTTTCCCTGGGCGGGGGGCAGGGGCGGGGGCAGGGCCAAGCTGTCCTGCGGGGGAAGGCGCAGGGGGTTCCGTGGCAGTTGGAGGAGCCAGAGAGGGGGTGGGGCAGCCCCCTCAGGCCCCGGGTGCTCTTGGGACTCCTTCCCTAAGGGACCCAACTGCCTCTTGAGTCCATTACCCAGGGGCCCGGCGCCCCCTTCTGTTAGCAGAGTCCTGGCCCTGTGGGCCCCACGGGCCCCGCCCTGTGCACGGAGTTAAATGCCTGAGAGACTTCCAGCTCTGCTGGGACACTGATGGGGAGAGGAGAGGAGGGAGAGGAGGAGGAGGGAGAGGAGGAGATCCTAGGGGATGGGGAGAGGAGGAGGAGGGAGAGGAGGAGATCCTAGGGGATGGGGAGAGGAGGAGGAGGGAGAGGAGGAGATCCTAGGGGATGGGGAGAGGAGGAGGAGGGAGGGGAGGAGATCCTAGGGGACAAGGACAGGATGGGGTGGGGGGCCCAGGCGTCCTCTGCATGGAAGTGGCTGATGTCCTGTGCTGCTCACCAGGGCGCCCACGTCCCACGGGAGACAAGGCACCTGACTGGTTGGCAAAGGGTGTTTGTGTGTTCCCTTCCAGGCCAGTTTGCTGTCAACAAGAGCAAATACATTTTCTTATAAAAATATTTATTTTCCAAGGTGTAAAATGTTGCTTTAGTGCAACCTGAATTAAAGACGATGAGACTATTTTTGAACAGACACAATGAAAGACTAATAAGATGAGTAAAAAACAAATGAGGTGGTTTGTGGAACTGAGTTATATATCCTGTCTATTTGGTAAACTTCCTTACTGATATACATAATGAACTGCACAAAAACTACAGAAATTACAACTAACGAAAAGCTGTCAGACTATTTCTTGGCATGTGTAGGTGATTTGGGTAGTAAATTTTGCATAGTTTTACAAAATGAAGTAAATGTTATTGCTTTTTAACTGGAAAATCAGTATTAGCAAACCAACTCAGTAGTGCACAGAAATCTTTCCAAAAAGCAGGGTCACGTTTCAGCGTATGTTTATAAAATTGCAGCAAGCCATGAGTATTCACACAGACTGTCCTCCTGAGTATTTAGATTGGGACTCTTACCTCCCTCCTACTTACTGTCTTAGCTTTTATCATTTAGTCCCTGTCCCTGCTCCATATTTATAAAACCCAAGTTGTCCACATCTGTTTAGGTTGTGTGCATGTGAATGCTGACATGACATGGGATAAGGGACATGCTATAAAGAGGTGAACATTCCGAAACCGAAGGGAAAACTGCTGGGCTTTTCAGATGAAAACATGTGAATGATTTTTGAGATGTGGGATAGTGCATAGAAATAACTGCACAGTGGCTGAGGCATAGCAGACATGGAATACGTGATATGTAGTATCAGATTTCCATTTATAAAATAGTGGCTACAGAACCTGTTCCAACATGAAGGCTACTAGAGAACAAATTTTTGCTATTCTGGAGAACAACCCCCAGGTTACCAATACCTGCACAGCACCAACTACCGCTAAGTCAGAGTCAGAAGAGAACCAGTGACCTTGAGAGCACTGGGTGTCACTGCCTGGTGGCCTCCTTGGCTGGGCTGACATACAGAGTGGTTAATACCTACTGGTCTCAAACATTACCACCACTGTAGGTGACATAGCCCAAGGAGTTGTCTTCAACTTCAGAGATTTACAGACGTCTCTAAACTCACTAGCCCAGATGGTCCCAGACCACAGACTTGCTTTGGACCATGTGCTAGCTCAACAGGGAGGAGTACATGCGCTAGCAGATAGCTCTTGTTGCCTCTCTGTCAACATCTCAGGAGCTGTAGACACATGAACAGCTCACACCCTACAAAAAGCTACAGGGTGGTTCAGAGGCTGTCAGTGAAAACCCACCTGACATGTCAGGTTTGGGACCACGGCATAGGTGCTTTCTCTGCTGGGCCCATTCTGTGTGCAGCCTCATCAAATGTGTCCCTCAGTAGTTAGACCCCATCAAGACACAATGGTCCTTCAGATGGAAACCCACATGGAGACTGCATCCACCACAGTATCCTGGGTGACCACCACCACCACCCTGGACCCTCAGAGCCTAAGGGCTCCTCGGATGATAAACCCCCTGTCAGCAGGAAGTAGCCAGGCTGACACTGACGTCCCAAGTCCCTAGAGTAGCAGGCTGTGGATTAAAAGAAGGGGAGATTTGAGGGAAGGTTTATGGATGGGAAACATGAAAAGTCCTCAAAGAACCAAGAAAGCGCTCACGTTAGCACCCATTGGGGTGTCTGTTTCTCTAGCATAAGCAGGAGACAATTCACGGAAATGCAGCAAGCATCAACTGGCCACCTGGCCGTGTGAGTCACCCCAGCCCCAGAATGTGTGTTCACTGATGAGCACTTTATATTCCCTTCTGTTACAGGGCTCGTATTCTCAAGTGGATGGATGAGGCCTTTTACAGTATGACGACACTCTCCACACTCCCTGCCTGCCTGCATCCCCCATTCCAGTTCCCCTCGTTTCCCCCTCCAGACAAGATCCCCTACCTTCAGTTAGGGGAAAATGGCATGTGGCTGTTTCCTGATGAACAAGATAGTCGTGGGGAACAGGCAGTCAGGGACTCTATCAGGAACATGGCCTACAGGCCCACTGTTGTCGCGCTTAGATGTGTGTCTTACGTGTGTAGTGGGACATCTCTGGAAGAAATCGGTAGAGAGAAGCACTTTGATACACAGGGTCTGAGTGAATGTCTAACACGGATTACACTATGGGCCATGACAGAGCCACCGACCTGAAAGCTAATAGGTCCAATCATAGTTGGAGCTAAACTATGAATTGTGTTTAGTTCTTCCAGGAAATGTTCAGTCTCCTTCTGAATGAAGTTACAATGTTGTAAGACACTGAAACAACACATACCAGCTAGCTCCCCAGGCCCTATTTCATGTTTCAGCAACGGGCCTTCCAACCAGTAGGAGCATGGTGGTGCACGACTCCTTGCCAGACCTAACTCAGCACATCATTTATGTATGATAAAGCTGCAGTGATGGCAATGGCCATTTTGGTAAGTATACAGGCTGGCTGACTGATCTTATTAGGTGCACACTGCTAGTCTAGGGACTAGAAAAACAAGAGAGGCCATGCCCACTGCTCTAGATAGACTAGGCCAGGGTGAATTATCACACTCAGAGGGTAGTGACAATGACTGTCTGCTATGTGAGGTCTGAGCAGTGGAGATGGGTGAGACTTTGGGCAAAAAGTCCCCTGCTAGACACAGACCAGAGTAAGATGGGGAGAGGATAGTATATATGTCCCAACAAGGAAAGGCCAGGCCATTGGGCACAATGCCTGTGCTGTTGTAACTCACAGATGTCCTGGAGGCGCAGTGTGGGATCTAACAATTCATCTCTGCATACCCAACCATGGTGTGTTGGGTCCTGCAGCACCTGTTTGAATCTTTACGCAGCTATCTCTTCCAGAACCTGTCACAGTCCTTTGTCATCTGCCAATAGTAAAAACAATTTTAAATCTGATCCAGCATTAAACCAGGAAATACCCGTAGTGTTTCCACATCTCTGCCCCAACTTCTATCCATACCAGCAGTCCCACGATTTGTGGGCAATGATGTTGGTGTGATGGTGTGAGAGCCTGTCCTGTAACCACCCAGACCAACACTGTGCCTTCCAGACTACATGGTTCACAGAAAAAAAAAAAAAAAGTGTGGCATACACACAGGCACGTGCCTGATGGAAATGCAGAAAAGGGTTCTAAGAGCAACAGATGGCCTGCAAAGTGGCATTCAGATGGTCTGGTCGATAATGACTGGGTACAAATGGGTGAGTCAGGGTCACATGAGGGGAGGTGTCCACCCAATTGGGAAACCACTGTTCAAGTGCACCACACTGGTAGTGACGTACAGGAGTACCCATTCATAATTTCTGTGACTGCAGTCTCCCATTCTAGTTCCAACATGCTCCCAGGTGTTTGCTCATTTTCATCTAGTATAGTTTCTGTCTGCTCTGTTACCAGACAGGGTCATGAAACTGAAGTCAGAAGGTTGAACTAGGAGCCCACTGTCAGGAAAAAGATTCCATATCTCTGGATGTGCCTTTTTTTAAGATTTATTTATTTATTTAAAAGTGTTACACAGAAAGAGAAGGAGACGCAGAGAGAGAGAGAAGTCTTCTATCCACTGGTTCACTCCCCAGTTGGCCATTATTCCCACAATGGCCAGAGCTGTGCCAGTCAAAAACTAGGAGCCAGGAGCTTCTTCCAGATCTCCCATACGGGTGCAGGGGCCCAAGGACTTCAGCTATCTTCTACTGCTTTCCCAGGCCTTGGCAAAGAGCTGGATTGGAAGTGCAGCAGCCGGGTCTCAAACCAGAGCCATACGGGATGCTGGCACTGCAGGAGGCGGCTTTACTGGCTACACCACAATGCCAGCCCCTGGATGTGCCTTGAAAAGGCACATTTTCCTCTAGAGGCTTGCACATGTATTGAATGCACATGCCCTATGATGGGGAGTCACTGTCCTCAGTGTCCTGCCTGTGATGAGTCCAGGGGCTTATCCAAGCATGCTGGGGCCAAGAGCTGTAGCCCAGCGTGACCTGCAGCAAGGTAGACAGAATACTGGGGAAAGGGCTAAACAGAGGCCCTGTTAGTGGGGAGGGTTTTCATGAGAACTAAGTCACCCCTGCACTCACTCCTGGTTGGCCATGACCCTGGTCCTCCCGGCCATGGGCTGTGCCCCAACGCTGGGCTGTGCTGTCTTGCACCACTTTCTCTGGCCTGGACTCAGCAGAACTAGGCAGCGGGAGGGCCAGGAAGTGGGAAGGAGGGCGCCCCCCCAGGGAGCACGGCCACCCCCTCCCCGCAGGGCAGCCCCCCAGCTTTCCCCTGGGCTCAGGAGAGAGTGGGCTGTGTCTCCAAGTGGCGTGGGCCCTGGTGAGGCTCCACCCATGGTCCACACGTGCCCCTCTCCCCTGGGCTCAGGCACATGGTTGTGGGGAGGTGAAAGGTGGGGGGCAGCCTCGACCTGCTGCTGGCCCCTCCACTGCCTTCTGGGGCTGGCGCGCTCAGCCACCAGTACACAAGTGGCGAGCCAGCAGCAGGGGAGACGCTGACCACCACGGACGCCCATCGCTGCCCTCTGGCACCGCCCCTCACCTCCCCACATGCATCCTGATGGACAGTACCCAGTCTGGCCCCAATCTGTGTGTGTAGCCAGCCTCACCTCCCTCTACTACCTCCTACATAGTCTTGGGTCTAGTCACCATGGTGGCAACCAAGTCAGTGTATGTAACATGATCGTCTTAAGCCTACAGTTCACTCTTACTTATTGTGATCTCTACCTGACATTGCGTTACAATGTGTTATGTCCAGCTAGAGAAGAAATACATAATTCTTCATTGTAATGTTTGTGCACTTCAGAAAAGTAACCTTGGCAGAGTTCTTGTCCATCAAAGGTTTAAATTAGTCCCTTCTGTGGAATTACCCCAGTGGGGGAAAAAAAGCCAAGCTGCTGGCCTCTTTCTGTTCTGTTCTTGAAACACAGTAGCTGCACCCAGAAGGGTCCATGGTGGCCAAACCTAAGCTGCCTGTGACTCACAAAGAGGGAGTTAGTGGCTGGGCAGTGGGTCACCCGTGCTGCCCATCCAGGCCAGGCCTGGGGTCTCTGTGGAAGCCTGGCAGCGGGGGAGGGTGGTGACCC
>JADBBT010000196.1:13969-28037 GCA_015711505.1 Sylvilagus bachmani | reverse complement strand
CAGAGATCTTTCATTTAGGTCTTCTTTTTTTTTTTTTTTTCCCAGAGTGTCTTGGCTTTCATGCCTAAAATACTCTCATGGGCTCTTGAGCCAGATCCGAATGCCTTAAGGGCTGATTCTGAGGCCAGAGTGTGGTTTAGGACATCTGCCATTCTATGAGTCTGCTGTGTATCCCACTTCCAATGTTGGATCATTCCCTCTCTTTTTCATTCTATCAGTTAGTATTAGTAGACACTAGTCTTGTTTGTGTGATCCCTTTGACTCTTAGACCTATCAGTGTGATCAATTTTGAACTGAAGATGATCACTTGGACTAGTGAGATGGCCTTGGTACATGCCACCTTGATGGGATTGTATTGGAATCCCCTGGCATGTTTCTAACTCCATCATTTGGGGCAAGTCCGATTGAGCATGTCCCAAATTGTACATCTCTTCCCTCTCTTATTCCCACTCTTATATTTAACAGGGATCACTTTTCAGTGAAAATTTAAACACCTAAGAATAACTGTGTGTTAATTACAGAGTTCAACCACTAGTACTAGGATAAAAAAAATACTAAAATGGATAAAGTATTACATTGTACATGATGTTCTTGAATTGAATCTTACCCATTTTATATGATGCCCAAATTATCTACATAAAGCAGATGCAATCATCATGCTACCACTGAACCATAAACCACAAAGTTGGAAGGGATTGTTCCAGAGAGAAAATTGACTTCTTCTGTAGATAAGAATATTTTGGCTTTTTCAACTCCACCACAAGAACCATGACTCTGAAAGGAACTGATTGTAACCTCAGTATAAAAGACCTCTGTTAGAGATCAACACATTTTTCTCCTCAGCATTTGGATCAATTTTTTCCCTCTGGACAGAAGTGCTTGCCTTTTAAAAAACTGCTAAGAGATCATGAACTTGCATTATAGTCTAGTCAAAATTATAATAGAAGAAATTATGTGATTATCTTTGTACAAAGAACTAGATACTGGTGATAGGATAAGAAGGTAGTAAACAGCACAAAATAAAAAATACTAAGAAACAAATAGAGAAAATTTGCAACTTGGGTATTTTCTCTCTCCCTCCTACTCTAGGATTGTGTGTTACTACAGCTACAGTCTCATAATAGTGATATCATTTATTGTTTATCAGTGATATTCTCCATCACCATGCCAAATGTTTAAGCATGGAGCGAGTGAGGATTTTTTGAAAAATCAAAAAAAGTCTCTTTATTCTTACCTAACTTGAAAAAATAGATGAAAAATGATAGAGAAAGAGAGAAAAAGAGAGAGGGATAAAGAGTGAGACCTTCCATCTGTTGGATTGCTCTCTAAATGTCTCCAACAGCCAGTGATGGGCCACACTGAAACCAGGAGCCTAGAACTCCATCTGGGTCTCCCACGTGAATGGCAGAGGTCCAAGTACTTCACCCATAATCTTCTACCTCCTAAGATGTATTAGCAGGAAGCTGATTTGGAAGCAGAGTATCTGCTAGAACTGGCACAGGAGTGTGATGGCTGGGTCATATGGTAGGTCTATGGTCAGATCTCTGAGATATTTCCATATTGTCTTCCACAATGACTGTACTAGTTTACATTCCTACCAACAGTAGATTGAGCTATCTTTTCCCCCACATCCTTGCCAGCATTTATTGTTTGTTGATTTCTGTTTGAGAGCCATTCTAGCTGGGGTGAGGTGAAATCTCATTGTAGTTTTGATTGGAATTTCTCTGATGGCTAGTGATCCTGAGCATTTTTTTTTCATGTATCTGTTGGATAAGTGATTTTTGATTTTAAGTTATATCCTCAAAGTCTTTAATATTCCAAACTTCAACATGTGGAGCTGAGTTCCCCTTTTCTTGAGGATTAGCTAGACCTAGTGACTTGCTGCTGCTGCTGCTGCTGCTGCTGCTGCTGCTTCAAGGATTTATTTATTTATTTATCTGAAAGGCAGAGTTACAGAGAGAGAGAGGGAGAGATGGAGAGGAAGGTTTTTCAACAGCTGATTCACTCCCAAAGTGGGTGCAACAGCTGGAGCTGGGGCAATCTGAAGCCAGGGACCAGGAGCTTCTTCCAAGTCTTCCATGTCGGTCCTGGGACCCAAGGACTTGGACCACCCTCTTCTGCTTTCCAAGGTCATTAGCAAGGAGTAGATTGGAAGTAGAGCATCTTGGACTTGAACAGGTGCCCATATGGGATGCTGTCACTGCAGGTGGTGGCTTTACTCGCTATGCCATAGCACTACCCCATGGCAGGAATGAGAGTGTCTTGTGAGACTTGGTCATAAAGGCATTGTGGCTTCCTTCTTGTCCTCTCTTATTGGGTCACTTGTTCTGGGGGAAGCCAGCCTGCATGTTGTGAGGACTTGCTTCCAGTCCTTGGAGAGGTCCTTGTATAGAGGAGTGAGGTTTTCTGACAATACTGAACACACGTGAATGAATGATCTTCTCGAAAGTGGTTTTCCAGTCCAATCAAGCCTTTGTGTGACTGTAGTCCCAGCCAACACCTACATTGAAGCCTCTTGTGTGACCCTAATATGAAGGAGTCCTGGGCTAACTGCTCCCAGATTCATGCTCCACTATACTGTATTAGAGAATAAATGTTTATTGTTTTTAAACCACTGATTTTTGGAGTAATTTTTTTATGTAGCAATAGATAATTAATCGGGAGTGGTAGACCTTTTCTCACCTACTTCTCTCCTTTCAGCTCTTTTCCCAAATGTTCAGACCTTCAGGCCATATTATTTTTGTGCTGACTGGGCAAAAATAAAAAAGGTTGTGTTATTTCCTCTCATTTATTCCTCTGTTATATATTCCTTCATCTCTTAACTCTTGTATTCCCATGCACTCCCTCTGTGGGTCTTCCCATCCTCTACTTGTTGGGACTCAGTTCTCCATAGGTGTCTTCCTTTTAAAATACATTGTGAACAGAAACTCTGTCTTTTTGTTTTGGATGGTCTGTCTTTTCAAGGATGCAGGTTTGTTTATGGTTCATTCTCATAAAATAATCCTTTCCTCTGGAGCAAAGGCTAGGTGGATTTGCTTACTGCCCAATATGAAAGATACGGGTTTCCTAAGTTCAGTACAATGCAGCCTCAGCTGGGATGCCAGCCTCCTGCTTGTGCAGGGTCCTCCTGAGACTTTCTCTACAACCCCGTGGCACTTGGGCAGTAAGGTGGAACTGAAGCAAAAATTATGCTTGTGTGTTTTGCTGTGCTGTACAGGGCCTTTGTCTCTGATGCAGGCACTCACGATTTTTATAGCTCAATTTGTCAGCTCACAGTTGTAACCCATTCTCCTCAATTCTACCTAAAGGTGCAATCATACCTCTTTTCAATTCTTTTTTGTTTTATTTTACTTAAATTAAATACATTTAAACATTCTGCTTAGTTATGGGCATCCATGTAATATGGCATTGCATGTATACACTGTGTAATAGCCAGTCAGGATCATTTCTTTATAGTGAAAGCATCTGCATGCTTGCCAACACCTGCTGTCTTTGTCTTGGGTAATAGTGTTAGTGGGGTGAGGTGATATATCAGTGTGTGTGTGTGTGTGTGTGTTATAGAGAATGGAAGTTATTCAGCTCTTGGTTCTGGAGGCTGATTGGTGCTGGTGTCTGGGTAGGGCCTTCTTGTTGTATCATAACCTGGCAGAAGGTGTCACATGGCAAGACAAAGCAATTGTTCTAGCCTCAGGTGTCTCCCTCCTCCTCTTCCTCTTTCTTCTCCAACTTTTCCTTTCAGAATAGTTTTAAATTTACAAAAAAATGGTAAAGTAGTACAAGAGGTCCCATATAACCCGCCAGAAGATTCTCCTATTTTTAATCTTTCATTCTTCATATTTATTTATATTTTTGACAGGCAGAGTGGACAGTGAGAGAGAGACAGAGAGAAAGGTCTTCCTTTTCTGTTGGTTCACCCTCCAATGGTCGCTGCAGCTGGCGTGCTGCACTGGTCCGAAGCCAGGAGCTAGGTGCCTCCTCCTGGTCTCCCATGCGGTTGCAGGGCCCAAGCACTTGGGCCATCCTCCACTGCACTCTTGGGCCACAGCAGAGAGCTGGACTGGAAGAGGGGCAACCGGGACAGAATCTGGCTCCCCAACTGGGACTAGAACCCGGTGTGCTGGCGCCGCAGGCGGAGGATTAACCCATATTTATTTTTAAAAATTTATTTATATAAAGAGAACAGATTTCATGTATTTCACATGTGCAATTTTAAACAAATAATGATACTTCCCATTCTCCCTCCCTCTTCCTTCCTTCCTTTCTTTTTTTGCCTTTTAATTTTTGCAATAACATACTTTAAATTTATTTTATTATCACAGGCTTATTCCTCCATTAAATAAAGAATTCAACAAGTAGAAAGTAGAAAGATCACTGTTTAACAGGAGTTTGGACAAGGCTATAAACAATAATCAAATCTCATGATGTCAATTTCATTCATATACATTGCTTTTTTTTGTACTCTCTATATTAGTTATCACAAATCAGAGAAAACGTGTGATATTTGTCTTTTTGGTTCTTGCTTATTTCACTAAGCATGATGGTCTCCAGTTGTATCCATTTTATTGCAAAAGACAAGATTTCTTTCTTTTTAAGGGTTGAGTAGTGTTCCATTGTATATATATACTGCATTTTCTTTTTGTAGTTATCAGTTCATGGATAGCTGAGTTGATTCCATGTCTTTGCTGTTGTGAATTGAGCTGCCATAAACCTGGCGGTACAGATAACTCTTTCATATGCTGATTTCATTTCTATCCCAGGAGTTGGATGGGTGAGTCTTATGGTAGATCAATTTTCAAGCTTTTGAAAATTCTCTATACTGTTTTCCAGAATGGTTGTACATGTTTACATTCCCTCCAGCAATTTATTAGGGTGCCTTTTTCTCCACATCCTTGCCAGCATTTGTTATTTTTGATTTTTGGATGATAGCCATTCTAACTGGGGTGAGTTGAAACCTCATTGTGGTTTGTATTTGCATTTCCCTGATGGTGGGCATTTTCCAGGTGTCTGTTGGCCATTTGTGTTTCATCCTTTTTCATCAGGTGACTGTTTCATCAGCTGTCTGCTCAAGTCCTTTGCCCATTTCTTAACTGGATTGTTTGTCTTGTTGTTGTTGAGTTTCTTGAGCTCCTTATATATTTTACACATTAATCCTTAATCAGATGTATAGTTTGCAGATATTTTATCCATTCTGTTGCTTCTTCACCTTGTTGAATGTTTCTTTTGCTGTGCAGAAGCTTCTCAGCTTGATATAATCCCATTTGTTTATTTTTACTTTGATTGCCTATGCTTCTGGGGTCACAATGGTTGGAGCTGGACCAATCAGAAGCCAGGAACCAGAAGCTTTATCTGGGCCTCCCACATGGGTGCAGGGGCTCGAGGACTTGGGCTGTCTTCCACTGCTTTCCCAGGCACATTAACAGAGAGTTGGATTGGAAGTGGATCATCTAGGACTCAAACTAGTGTCCATATGGGATGCCGGCACTGCTGCTTTACCAGGTATACCACAGCACTGGCCCCAGGCATTTGTATATCTTCTTGGAGAAATATGTGTTTAGATCTACTGCCTATTTAAAAGTTGGACTTTTTTTTTTTTTTTGCTATTGAGTTGTTTGAGTTCCTTATATATTTTGGAAATTAATCCCTTGTCAGATGTATAGCTTGCAAATATTTTCTCCCATTCTATAGGTTTGTTTTCACTCGGTTGATTTTTTTTTGCTTGAAATAGCTTTTAGTTTGACAAAATCTCATTTTTCTATTTTGCTTTTATTTTCTGTGCTTTTGAGAACTAATCTAGAAAATCCTTGCCCATTCTGATATTCTGAAATGTTTTCCCAGTGTTTTTTTCTAACAGTTTGAAAGTTTCAGGTATCACATTTAGGTCTTTAATCCATTTTGAGTAGATTTTTGTACAAGGTAAGGATTGAGGGTCTTGTGTCATTCTTCTACATATGACTATCCAAGTCTCCTGTCATCATTTATCAAAAAGTCAATCTTCTTTTCTAGTGCATATTCTTTTTTTAAAAAGGTTTGTTTATTAATTTGAGAGACAGAGGCAGAGAGAGAGAGAGAGAGAGAGAGAGAGAAGGAGAAGAGGTCTTCCATCTTCTGGTTCACTCCTCAAATGGCCACAACAGCAGGAGCTAGGTTGCTCTGAAGCCAGGAACCAGGAGCTTCTTTTGGTCTCCCACGTGGATGCAAGGGCCCAAGAATTTGGGTCATCTTCCACTGTTTTCCAATGCCACAGCAGGGAGCTGGATTGGAAGTGGAGTAGCTGGGACTCAAACCGGCACCCATATGGGATGCCAGCACTTCAGGCTGCAACCTAACCTGTTATGCCACAACGCTGGCCCTATATAGTCTTTTTCTTTTTTAAAGTTATACACATTTCATATATACAAATTTAGAAACACAGTGATTCCTCCCACACCATTCTCCCTACTGCCCACATCCCTACCCTTTGTCCTCTTCTGTCTCCTCTTCTCATTTTTTTTTTTTACAAAGATCTATTTTCAATTAACTTCGTATACATAAGATTAACCCTACACTAAGTAAATAGTTCAACAAATAGAATGAAGAAAAAAAACCTGTTCCTCAACAGTCAAGACAAGGGCTGTTCAAAATCATCGTATCTTGGGGCTGGCGCTGTAGTGCAGTGGGTTAACGCCCTGGCCTGAAGCGCCAGCAACCCATATGGGCGCCCGTTCGAGACCCAAATGCTCCACTTCTCATCCAGCTCTCTGCTATGGCCTGGGAAAGCAGTAGAAGATGGCCCAAGTCCTTGGGCCACTGTACCCATGTGGGAGACCTGGAGGAAGCTCCTGGCTCCTTGGCTTCAGATCAGTGCAGCTCCGGCCGTTGCAGCCAACTGGGGAGTGAGCCATCGGATGGAAGACCTCTCTCTCTCTCTCTCCCCCTCCCTCCCTCCCTCCCTCTCTGCCTCTCCTCTCTCTGTGTAACTCTGAATTTCAAATAAATAAATAAAATATTTTTTAAAAATTGTATCTCAAAATGTCAATTTAACTCTTATAGGAGCTGGTGCCGTGGCACAGTGGGTTAAAGCAACACCCCAGCCTGCAGCACCGACATCCCATATGGGCGCCAGTTGGAGACCCGGCTGCTCCACTTCTGATCCAGCTCTCTGCTGTGGCCTGAGAAAGCAGTGGAAGATGACCCAAGTGCTTGGGCCCTTGTACCCAGGTGGGAGAA
This sequence comes from Sylvilagus bachmani, assembly GCA_015711505.1. NCBI lineage: Eukaryota > Metazoa > Chordata > Mammalia > Lagomorpha > Leporidae > Sylvilagus > Sylvilagus bachmani. The sequence continues at coordinate 20,831 of JADBBT010000196.1, read as the reverse complement.
TCGGAAGAAGCTCCTGGCTCCTGGCTTCAGATTGGTGCAGCTCCAACCTCTGTGGCCAATTGGGGAGTGAACCATCAGATGGAAGATCTCTCTCTCTCTCTCTTTCTGCCTCTCCTCTCTCTGTGTAACTCTGATTTTCAAATAAATAAATAAATCTTTAAAAATATTTTTGCTCTTTTTAGGTACTCTGTTAGTTATCATAGATAAGGGAGAATATATGGTATTTGTCTTGTTGTGACTGGCTTATTTCACTTAGTATGTTTTGCAGTTGCATCCATTTTGTTGTATTTCTTTTTTTTTATTTGTCCATATTTGATATTTTATTGGTGTTGAGAATCAGCACACACATTTTAATTTGTATACAATTTTTTAAAGATTTATTTATTTATTTGAAAGTCAGAGTTACACAGAGAGAGGAGATGGAGAGAGAGAGAGAGAGAGAGAGAGAGAGAGAGAGAGAGAGGGAGGGAGAGAGAGAGAGAGAGAGAGAGTCTTCCATCTATGATTCACTCCTCAATTGGTTGCAACGGCCAGAGCTGCACTGATCTGAAGCTAGGAGCCAGGAGCCTCTTCTGGGTCTCCCACGCCGGTGCAGGGACCCAAGGCCTTGGGCCATCCTCCACTGCTTCCCCAAGCCATAGTGGAGAACTGGATTGGAAGTGGAGCAGCCGGGTCTCCAACTGGCGCCCAAATTGGATGCCAGCACTTCAGGCCAGGGTGATATCCCGCTGCATAACAACGCCGGCCCCGTACACAATTCTGAACATACATGCTAAAAATCTAAAAAGCCATGAGTTGTCATTCCTTTTTACAAGTTATTCCAGTGACTTTCCAGCTTCAAATTTGGAGAGAACTCTTTCTTATGAGGCTATCAAGTATGAGTATATTAGTATTACATAAATCCCACCCACTCACAATTTAATATCATATACATGACATACTCAAATTTTCAATCTTTTATAACACATTAACAAAGTCATTAGGGGAACTGGACAACCACAACCGAAAGTGTTACAGAGTGTACATGGCTCCAACACAGCAACATGGAGGGTTTTCTGTAGGAAACAATTCTACTAAACAACATGGGAGAAGTAACTGAAAATATTCAAGACAGATTAAATGCACAATTGAGACTCCAAATTGCCATTTAGTATGCGTTGTATTGTAGGATATAAATACCACCGCCACCTGTGGAATGTTAAGCTGACACCCAAGACAGTCAAAGCCTCCCATAATTCAATATGCCACTCTTTTCTGGTTGTACCAAAAAATAAAAAATAAACAACCAGCCAATGATTTCACCGCTTAAAAAAATAATTTACATTTAAAAAATGGGATGAGGCGGGCTTCCCTCCTTCAAACTGCTTCTAGAGCTACTAACAAGGTCTTTTACAAACTGGTTGATAAAAATATTCCTCTGGGTTGTAGAAGCAGGGAGACAGGGACCACTGGTAACACATGGTGTGTGACATCAGTCAGACTTGGCTTTCTCTTCTGCTTCATCAGCGGCTGGCCTCTCTGTTTTCTGCAGGCACGTGTTCAGCTTCTTGGGGAGCGCCTTGGCCTGTTTTCCCTCTATTCCTCCCTTCCACTCTGCGTGTGCTCGTTTGTCTGAGGACTTACCCTCCCGGTGGCCTTCTCAGGCTTTGTTTCCACCTTCGCGGCGGCTGGCTTCGCCGACAAGCACGTCGCCCTCCTCCTGGGCTGCTCCTTGGCCGCCCCGTCAGCAGAGCTGACCTTCCTCTGGGGCATCTTGGTGGCCGGCAGGGCGTCTGCCAGGTGCCTGCAGGCTGTGGTGCGCCGAGAGCCTTTGCGAAGCTGGGCTGCCTGGCTGTGCTGGTCCTCCCTCTTCCGAGCAGCTAGGACCTGGGGCAAGTGCGTTGGGAGAACCAGATGGAATCAGACTGAACCAGATTGGGAGCCACCCCTTCTTTCCCTAGTATTTCATTTTTAAAACTGCTGTGTAGTAGTCCATGGTGTACCTATACAATGACTTATCCAGTCTTCAGTTGATGACATCTGAGTTGGTTCCATATCTTAGCTATTGTGAATTGAACTGCAATGAACATGGAGGTACAGATCACTCTCCCAGATACTGATTTTATTTCCTTTGGATAAATTCCCAGGAGTGGGATGTCTAGGTCATATGATTGGTCTATACTGAGATTTCTGTGGTATCTCCATACTGTCTTCCATAGTGGCTGTACTAGTTTACATTCCCACCAACAGTGGTTAGGGTACTTTTCCCCACATCCTCACCATCAGTTGTTGTTTCCAGTGCATATTCTTAGCATCTTTGTCAAAAATCCATTGTCTGTGGATGTATGGGTTTGCTTATAGAGTTTCTATTCTGTTTCATTGGTATATAGATTTGTTTTTATGCCAGTACCATTCTGTTTTAATTATTGTAGTTTTGTAATGTATTTTAAAGTCAGATGGTATAATTCCTCCTTTTTTGTTATTTTTGTCTATGATTGCTTTGGCTATTCGAGGATATTTTATGGTTCCAGACAAATTTTAGTAGTACATTTTTCTAGTTCTGTGAACATTGTCACTGAGATTTTGATAGGGATTGCATGAATCTGTAAATTACTTTGGCTAGTATGCACATTTTAATAATATTGATTATTCCAATCCATGAACATGAGGTGTCTTTCCATTTCTTTGTGTTCTGTTCAGTTTCTTTCACCAACAGTTTCTTTTTTTTTTTTTTTTTAAGATTGATTGATTTATTTGCAAATCAGAGCCACAGAGAGGCAAGAGGTAGAGACAGAGACAGAGAAAAATCTTCCATTCACTGGTTCACTGCCCAGATGTCTGTAATGGCCAGAGCTGTGCTGATCTGAAACCAGGAGCCAGGAGCTTCCTCGGGGTCTCCCATGTGGATGCAGGGGCCCAAGGATTTGGGCCATCTTCTACTGCTTTCCCAGGCTATAGCAGAGAGCTAGACCAGAAGAGGAGAGGCGAGGACTCGAACTGGCGCACATATGAGATTCCGGCACTGCGGGTGGCAGCTTTACCGGCTACCCCACAGCGCCCGTCCCACCAATAGTTAACAATTTGCATTGTACAGATCTCTTACATCTTGGTTAAATGTATTCAAAGCTTTTTTGGGTAGCTACTGGAAATGGAATTGCTTTTTTGATTTTTTTCAGATTATTTTTATTTGTGTATAACATCACTGATTTTTGTACATTGACTTTTTGTTTTGCAACTTTGCTGAATTTGTTTATAAATTCTAAGAGCTTTTTGGTGAGATTTTTCTCTGTATAAGCTTATGTCAATTGTGAGCAGTGACAGTTTGGCTTCCTTCTTTCCAGTTTGGATGCTCTTTTTTATTCTTTTTGCCCAATTGCTCTATCTAGGGCTTCAAGTACTATATATAAAATAAAAGGTGAAAGTGAGCATTACTATCTTGTTCTAGATATTAGAAAGCTTTCAACCTTTCTTCATAAAATATGATTTTTAAAAAAGATTTATTTATTTGTTTGAAAGTCAGAGTTACATAGAGAAAGAAGGAGAGGCAGAGAGAGAGAGAGAGAGAGAGAGAGAGAGAGAGATCTTCCATCCGCTGGTTTACTCCCCAACTGGCTGCAATGGCCAGAGTTGTGTCAATCCGAAGCCAGGAGCCAGGAGCTTCTTCCACGTCTCCCATGTGGGTACATGGGCCCAAGGACTTTGGCCATCCTCTGCTGCTTCCCTAGGCCACAGCAGAGGGCTAGATTGGAAGTGGAGCAGCTGGGACTTGAACCGGTGTCCATGTAGGATGCTGGCACTGCAGGCAGTGCCCTTACCTGCTATGCCACAGCTCTGGTCCCACAATATTATGTTGAGCTATGTAACTTCTATATCTACTCTGATCAGAATTTTTATTATGGAGGGATATTTAATTTTATCAGTTGCTTTTTTGAATCTATTGATATGGTCACATGATTTTGTCCTTAATTCTGTTGATGTAGCATATCACATTTATTGATTTGTGTATGTTGAACCATCCTTGAATCCCTGGGATGAATCTTCCTTGATCATACAGAATGATCTCTAAAAAGTACTGTTGAGTTCAATTTGCTAGTGTTTTGTTGAGGATTTTTGCATATATGTTCATCAAAGATGTTGGCCTATAGTTTCCTTTTGTTGTTGTTGTTTTGTGTTCCTGTCTTGTTTTGGTGTCAAGATGATGCTGGCCTCTAGCCTCATAGAATGACTTTAGATGAACTCTTTCCTTTTTGTTTTTTTGTTTAGGAAATAAGTTAAGAAGGACTCACATTAATTCTTCTTTATATGTTTGGTAGAATTCAACAGTGAGGGTATCTAGTCCTGGGTGAGATTTTTTTATTACTTACCCAATCTTGCTACTCATTATTGGCCTATTTAGATATTCTATTTCTCTGTGATTCAATTTTTAAATTTATAAAATATTTTTTTTTAATTTAAAGGCAGAGCAACAGAGAGAAAGAGATCTTTCATCTGCTGGTTCACTCCTCAAATGGCCACAACGACTGGGGCTGGGCCAGCATGAAGCCAGGAGCCAGGAGTGTCTTCCCAGTATCCCATGTTGGTGCAGGGGCCCAAACACTTGGGTTGTCTTCCATTGCTTTCCCAGGTGCATTAGCAGGGAGCTGGATCAGAAGTGGGGCATCTAGGACTCAAACACCTAGGACTCATGTAGGACTATATGATGTCCATATAGGATGCTGGCACTGGCCTCAACCTTTTGAATTTTGATATTACAGTCTACCTCTGTCTCTTAATGTTTTAATGCAGTCATTATAATTTTTAAGTCTTCGAAGTAAAGATGTATGGTCTATGTGCCATGTTTACAATATGACAGTATTCTGAAATTGTATAGTTTCTCTTTTTTTTTTAATGTATAGTTTCTCTTTTTTATTTTTTTATTTTTTTGACAGGCAGAGTGGACAGTGAGAGAGAGAGAGACAGAGAGAAAGGTCTTCCTTTGCCGTTGGTTCACCCTCCAATGGCTGCCGCGGATGGCGCGCTGTGGCCGGCGCACCACGCTCATCCAATGGCAGGAGCCAGGTGCTAGGTGCTTTTTCCTGGTCTCCCATGCAGTTGCAGGGCCCAAGCACCTGGACCATCCTCCACTGCACTCCTGGGCCACAGCAGAGAGCTGGCCTGGAAGAGGGGCAACCGGGACAGAATCCGGCGCCCCAACCGGGACTAGAACCTGGTGTGCTGGCGCCGCAAGGTGGAGGATTAGCCTGTTGAGCCATGGCGCTGGCCAGTTTCTCTCTCTCTCTCTCTCTCTTTTTTTTTTTTTTTGGACAGGCAGAGTGGACAGTGAGAGAGAGAGACAGAGAGAAAGGTCTTCCTTTTCCATTGGTTCACCCCACCAATGGCCGCTGTGTCCGGTGTGCTGCACCTGGGGCACTGCGCTGATCCGAAGGCAGGAGCCAGGTGCTTCTCTGGTCTCCGGTGCGGGTGCAGGGCCCAAGCACTTGGGCCATCCTCCACTGCACTCCTGGGCCATAGCAGAGAGCTGTACTGGAACAGGGGCAACAGGGACAGACTCCGGCGCCCCGACCGGGACTAGAACTCGGTGTGCCGGCGCTGCAGGTGGAGGATTAGCCTATTGAGCCGTGATGCTGGCTTGTATAGTTTCTCTTAAAAGTGAGTTTTCTAGCTTCAGATGTTTTCTGCATTTTAAAACGGGATTTATTTGTTTGAGAGAGAGAGAGAGAGAGAGGGAGAGGAAGTGAGAGAGAGAGAGAGAAGAAGAGAGTGAGAGAGAGAGAGTGAGAGAGGGAGAAAGAGAAAGAGGGAGAAAGAGGGAGAGGGAGTGAGAGAGGGAGAGAGGGAAAGAGAGTGAGAGAGAGAGAGAGAAAGAGAAAGAGAGTAAGAGAGAGAGAGTAAAAGAGAGGGAGAGAGAGTAAAAGAGGGAGAGAGAGTGAGAGAGAGAGAGAGAAAGAGAGAATGAAGGGGAGAGAGAGAGAGAGAGAGAGAGAATCTTTCATCCACTGGTTCATCTCCCAAATGGCTGCAAAGATAGGGGTATGCCAGGTGCCTGGAGGTTTTTCTAGGTCTCTCACATGGGTGCAGGGGCCCAAGCACTTAGGCCATCCTCCACTGCTTGGGAGCTGGATAGAAGTGGAGCAGTCAGGGCTGAAACTGGCACCCATATGAGATGCAGACATTAAAATGGTGGCTTAACCCACTGTGCCATAGTTCTGACCCTTGGATATATTATTCTTGGCTCTCAATTTCTTTTTTTTTAAACTTTTATTTAATGAATATAAATTTCCAAAGTACAGCTTATGGATTACAATGGATGGCTTCCCCCCCCCCCCATAACTTCCCTCCCACCCGCAACTCTCCCCTTTCCTGCTCCCTCTCCCCTTGCATTCACATCAAGATTCATTTTCAATTCTCTTTATATACAGAAGATCAGTTTAGTATATATTAAGTAAAGATTTCAACAGTTTGCCCTCACATAGAGACACAAGTGAAAATACTGTTGGAGTACTAGTTATAGCATTCATTCACAATGTACAGCACATTAAGGACAGATATCCTACATGATATTTTTTTAAAAATTGATTAATTTTCTATGCAATTTCCAATTTAACACCTGGATTTTTTTTTTCATTTTCAATTATCTTTATATACAGAAGATCGATTCAGTATATACTAAGTAATGACTTCATTAGTTTGCACCCACACAGAAACACAAGGTGTAAAAATACTGTTGCAGTACTAGTTATAGCATTAATTCACAATGTACAGCACATTAAGGACAGATCCCACATGAGACGTAAGTACACAGTGACTCCTGTTGTTGATTTAACAATTTGACACTCTTGTTTATGGCATCAGTCAAAAACAATGAAATCCGGTCATTTGCAAC
>JADBBT010000196.1:0-13869 GCA_015711505.1 Sylvilagus bachmani | reverse complement strand
AATGAAGTCATTACTTAGTATATACTGAATCGATCTTCTGTATATAAAGATAATTGAAAATGAAAAAAAAAATCCAGGTGTTAAATTGGAAATTGCATAGAAAATTAATCAATTTTTAAAAAAATATCATGTAGGATATCTGTCCTTAATGTGCTGTACATTGTGAATGAATGCTATAACTAGTACTCCAACAGTATTTTCACTTGTGTCTCTATGTGAGGGCAAACTGTTGAAATCTTTACTTAATATATACTAAACTGATCTTCTGTATATAAAGAGAATTGAAAATGAATCTTGATGTGAATGCAAGGGGAGAGGGAGCAGGAAAGGGGAGAGTTGCGGGTGGGAGGGAAGTTATGGGGGGGGGGGGAAGCCATCCATTGTAATCCATAAGCTGTACTTTGGAAATTTATATTCATTAAATAAAAGTTTAAAAAAAAAGAAATTGAGAGCCAAGAATAATATATCCAAGGGTCAGAACTATGGCACAGTGGGTTAAGCCACCATTTTAATGTCTGCATCTCATATGGGTGCCAGTTTCAGCCCTGACTGCTCCACTTCTATCCAGCTCCCAAGCAGTGGAGGATGGCCTAAGTGCTTGGGCCCCTGCACCCATGTGAGAGACCTAGAAAAACCTCCAGGCACCTGGCATACCCCTATCTTTGCAGCCATTTGGGAGATGAACCAGTGGATGAAAGATTCTCTCTCTCTCTCTCTCTCTCTCCCCTTCATTCTCTCTTTCTCTCTCTCTCTCTCACTCTCTCTCCCTCTTTTACTCTCTCTCCCTCTCTTTTACTCTCTCTCTCTTACTCTCTTTCTCTTTCTCTCTCTCTCTCTCACTCTCTTTCCCTCTCTCCCTCTCTCACTCCCTCTCCCTCTTTCTCCCTCTTTCTCTTTCTCCCTCTCTCACTCTCTCTCTCTCACTCTCTTCTTCTCTCTCTCTCTCTCACTTCCTCTCCCTCTCTCTCTCTCTCTCTCTCAAACAAATAAATCCCGTTTTAAAATGCAGAAAACATCTGAAGCTAGAAAACTCACTTTTAAGAGAAACTATACAAGCCAGCATCACGGCTCAATAGGCTAATCCTCCACCTGCAGCGCCGGCACACCGAGTTCTAGTCCCGGTCGGGGCGCCGGAGTCTGTCCCTGTTGCCCCTGTTCCAGTACAGCTCTCTGCTATGGCCCAGGAGTGCAGTGGAGGATGGCCCAAGTGCTTGGGCCCTGCACCCGCACCGGAGACCAGAGAAGCACCTGGCTCCTGCCTTCGGATCAGCGCAGTGCCCCAGGTGCAGCACACCGGACACAGCGGCCATTGGTGGGGTGAACCAATGGAAAAGGAAGACCTTTCTCTCTGTCTCTCTCTCTCACTGTCCACTCTGCCTGTCCAAAAAAAAAAAAAAAGAGAGAGAGAGAGAGAGAGAAACTGGCCAGCGCCATGGCTCAACAGGCTAATCCTCCACCTTGCGGCGCCAGCACACCAGGTTCTAGTCCCGGTTGGGGCGCCGGATTCTGTCCCGGTTGCCCCTCTTCCAGGCCAGCTCTCTGCTGTGGCCCAGGAGTGCAGTGGAGGATGGTCCAGGTGCTTGGGCCCTGCAACTGCATGGGAGACCAGGAAAAAGCACCTAGCACCTGGCTCCTGCCATTGGATGAGCGTGGTGCGCCGGCCACAGCGCGCCATCCGCGGCAGCCATTGGAGGGTGAACCAACGGCAAAGGAAGACCTTTCTCTCTGTCTCTCTCTCTCTCACTGTCCACTCTGCCTGTCAAAAAAATAAAAAAATAAAAAAGAGAAACTATACATTAAAAAAAAAAGAGAAACTATACAATTTCAGAATACTGTCATATTGTAAACATGGCACATAGACCATACATCTTTACTTCGAAGACTTAAAAATTATAATGACTGCATTAAAACATTAAGAGACAGAGGTAGACTGTAATATCAAAATTCAAAAGGTTGAGGCCAGTGCCAGCATCCTATATGGACATCATATAGTCCTACATGAGTCCTAGGTGTTTGAGTCCTAGATGCCCCACTTCTGATCCAGCTCCCTGCTAATGCACCTGGGAAAGCAATGGAAGACAACCCAAGTGTTTGGGCCCCTGCACCAACATGGGATACTGGGAAGACACTCCTGGCTCCTGGCTTCATGCTGGCCCAGCCCCAGTCGTTGTGGCCATTTGAGGAGTGAACCAGCAGATGAAAGATCTCTTTCTCTCTGTTGCTCTGCCTTTAAATTAAAAAAAAATATTTTATAAATTTAAAAATTGAATCACAGAGAAATAGAATATCTAAATAGGCCAATAATGAGTAGCAAGATTGGGTAAGTAATAAAAAAATCTCACCCAGGACTAGATACCCTCACTGTTGAATTCTACCAAACATATAAAGAAGAATTAATGTGAGTCCTTCTTAACTTATTTCCTAAACAAAAAAACAAAAAGGAAAGAGTTCATCTAAAGTCATTCTATGAGGCTAGAGGCCAGCATCATCTTGACACCAAAACAAGACAGGAACACAAAACAACAACAACAAAAGGAAACTATAGGCCAACATCTTTGATGAACATATATGCAAAAATCCTCAACAAAACACTAGCAAATTGAACTCAACAGTACTTTTTAGAGATCATTCTGTATGATCAAGGAAGATTCATCCCAGGGATTCAAGGATGGTTCAACATACACAAATCAATAAATGTGATATGCTACATCAACAGAATTAAGGACAAAATCATGTGACCATATCAATAGATTCAAAAAAGCAACTGATAAAATTAAATATCCCTCCATAATAAAAATTCTGATCAGAGTAGATATAGAAGTTACATAGCTCAACATAATATTGTGGGACCAGAGCTGTGGCATAGCAGGTAAGGGCACTGCCTGCAGTGCCAGCATCCTACATGGACACCGGTTCAAGTCCCAGCTGCTCCACTTCCAATCTAGCCCTCTGCTGTGGCCTAGGGAAGCAGCAGAGGATGGCCAAAGTCCTTGGGCCCATGTACCCACATGGGAGACGTGGAAGAAGCTCCTGGCTCCTGGCTTCGGATTGACACAACTCTGGCCATTGCAGCCAGTTGGGGAGTAAACCAGCGGATGGAAGATCTCTCTCTCTCTCTCTCTCTCTCTCTCTCTCTCTGCCTCTCCTTCTTTCTCTATGTAACTCTGACTTTCAAACAAATAAATAAATCTTTTTTAAAAATCATATTTTATGAAGAAAGGTTGAAAGCTTTCTAATATCTAGAACAAGATAGTAATGCTCACTTTCACCTTTTATTTTATATATAGTACTTGAAGCCCTAGATAGAGCAATTGGGCAAAAAGAATAAAAAAGAGCATCCAAACTGGAAAGAAGGAAGCCAAACTGTCACTGCTCACAATTGACATAAGCTTATACAGAGAAAAATCTCACCAAAAAGCTCTTAGAATTTATAAACAAATTCAGCAAAGTTGCAAAACAAAAAGTCAATGTACAAAAATCAGTGATGTTATACACAAATAAAAATAATCTGAAAAAAATCAAAAAAGCAATTCCATTTCCAGTAGCTACCCAAAAAAGCTTTGAATACATTTAACCAAGATGTAAGAGATCTGTACAATGCAAATTGTTAACTATTGGTGGGACGGGCGCTGTGGGGTAGCCGGTAAAGCTGCCACCCGCAGTGCCGGAATCTCATATGTGCGCCAGTTCGAGTCCTCGCCTCTCCTCTTCTGGTCTAGCTCTCTGCTATAGCCTGGGAAAGCAGTAGAAGATGGCCCAAATCCTTGGGCCCCTGCATCCACATGGGAGACCCCGAGGAAGCTCCTGGCTCCTGGTTTCAGATCAGCACAGCTCTGGCCATTACAGACATCTGGGCAGTGAACCAGTGAATGGAAGATTTTTCTCTGTCTCTGTCTCTACCTCTTGCCTCTCTGTGGCTCTGATTTGCAAATAAATCAATCAATCTTAAAAAAAAAAAAAAAAAGAAACTGTTGGTGAAAGAAACTGAACAGAACACAAAGAAATGGAAAGACACCTCATGTTCATGGATTGGAATAATCAATATTATTAAAATGTGCATACTAGCCAAAGTAATTTACAGATTCATGCAATCCCTATCAAAATCTCAGTGACAATGTTCACAGAACTAGAAAAATGTACTACTAAAATTTGTCTGGAACCATAAAATATCCTCGAATAGCCAAAGCAATCATAGACAAAAATAACAAAAAAGGAGGAATTATACCATCTGACTTTAAAATACATTACAAAACTACAATAATTAAAACAGAATGGTACTGGCATAAAAACAAATCTATATACCAATGAAACAGAATAGAAACTCTATAAGCAAACCCATACATCCACAGACAATGGATTTTTGACAAAGATGCTAAGAATATGCACTGGAAACAACAACTGATGGTGAGGATGTGGGGAAAAGTACCCTAACCACTGTTGGTGGGAATGTAAACTAGTACAGCCACTATGGAAGACAGTATGGAGATACCACAGAAATCTCAGTATAGACCAATCATATGACCTAGACATCCCACTCCTGGGAATTTATCCAAAGGAAATAAAATCAGTATCTGGGAGAGTGATCTGTACCTCCATGTTCATTGCAGTTCAATTCACAATAGCTAAGATATGGAACCAACTCAGATGTCATCAACTGAAGACTGGATAAGTCATTGTATAGGTACACCATGGACTACTACACAGCAGTTTTAAAAATGAAATACTAGGGAAAGAAGGGGTGGCTCCCAATCTGGTTCAGTCTGATTCCATCTGGTTCTCCCAACGCACTTGCCCCAGGTCCTAGCTGCTCGGAAGAGGGAGGACCAGCACAGCCAGGCAGCCCAGCTTCGCAAAGGCTCTCGGCGCACCACAGCCTGCAGGCACCTGGCAGACGCCCTGCCGGCCACCAAGATGCCCCAGAGGAAGGTCAGCTCTGCTGACGGGGCGGCCAAGGAGCAGCCCAGGAGGAGGGCGACGTGCTTGTCGGCGAAGCCAGCCGCCGCGAAGGTGGAAACAAAGCCTGAGAAGGCCACCGGGAGGGTAAGTCCTCAGACAAACGAGCACACGCAGAGTGGAAGGGAGGAATAGAGGGAAAACAGGCCAAGGCGCTCCCCAAGAAGCTGAACACGTGCCTGCAGAAAACAGAGAGGCCAGCCGCTGATGAAGCAGAAGAGAAAGCCAAGTCTGACTGATGTCACACACCATGTGTTACCAGTGGTCCCTGTCTCCCTGCTTCTACAACCCAGAGGAATATTTTTATCAACCAGTTTGTAAAAGACCTTGTTAGTAGCTCTAGAAGCAGTTTGAAGGAGGGAAGCCCGCCTCATCCCATTTTTTAAATGTAAATTATTTTTTTAAGCGGTGAAATCATTGGCTGGTTGTTTATTTTTTATTTTTTGGTACAACCAGAAAAGAGTGGCATATTGAATTATGGGAGGCTTTGACTGTCTTGGGTGTCAGCTTAACATTCCACAGGTGGCGGTGGTATTTATATCCTACAATACAACGCATACTAAATGGCAATTTGGAGTCTCAATTGTGCATTTAATCTGTCTTGAATATTTTCAGTTACTTCTCCCATGTTGTTTAGTAGAATTGTTTCCTACAGAAAACCCTCCATGTTGCTGTGTTGGAGCCATGTACACTCTGTAACACTTTCGGTTGTGGTTGTCCAGTTCCCCTAATGACTTTGTTAATGTGTTATAAAAGATTGAAAATTTGAGTATGTCATGTATATGATATTAAATTGTGAGTGGGTGGGATTTATGTAATACTAATATACTCATACTTGATAGCCTCATAAGAAAGAGTTCTCTCCAAATTTGAAGCTGGAAAGTCACTGGAATAACTTGTAAAAAGGAATGACAACTCATGGCTTTTTAGATTTTTAGCATGTATGTTCAGAATTGTGTACGGGGCCGGCGTTGTTATGCAGCGGGATATCACCCTGGCCTGAAGTGCTGGCATCCAATTTGGGCGCCAGTTGGAGACCCGGCTGCTCCACTTCCAATCCAGTTCTCCACTATGGCTTGGGGAAGCAGTGGAGGATGGCCCAAGGCCTTGGGTCCCTGCACCGGCGTGGGAGACCCAGAAGAGGCTCCTGGCTCCTAGCTTCAGATCAGTGCAGCTCTGGCCGTTGCAACCAATTGAGGAGTGAATCATAGATGGAAGACTCTCTCTCTCTCTCTCTCTCTCCCTCCCTCTCTCTCTCTCTCTCTCTCTCTCTCTCTCTCTCTCTCTCCATCTCCTCTCTCTGTGTAACTCTGACTTTCAAATAAATAAATAAATCTTTAAAAAATTGTATACAAATTAAAATGTGTGTGCTGATTCTCAACACCAATAAAATATCAAATATGGACAAATAAAAAAAAAGAAATACAACAAAATGGATGCAACTGCAAAACATACTAAGTGAAATAAGCCAGTCACAACAAGACAAATACCATATATTCTCCCTTATCTATGATAACTAACAGAGTACCTAAAAAGAGCAAAAATATTTTTAAAGATTTATTTATTTATTTGAAAATCAGAGTTACACAGAGAGAGGAGAGGCAGAAAGAGAGAGAGAGAGAGATCTTCCATCTGATGGTTCACTCCCCAATTGGCCACAGAGGTTGGAGCTGCACCAATCTGAAGCCAGGAGCCAGGAGCTTCTTCCGATTCTCCCACCTGGGTACAAGGGCCCAAGCACTTGGGTCATCTTCCACTGCTTTCTCAGGCCACAGCAGAGAGCTGGATCAGAAGTGGAGCAGCCGGGTCTCCAACTGGCGCCCATATGGGATGTCGGTGCTGCAGGCTGGGGTGTTGCTTTAACCCACTGTGCCACGGCACCAGCTCCTATAAGAGTTAAATTGACATTTTGAGATACAATTTTTAAAAAATATTTTATTTATTTATTTGAAATTCAGAGTTACACAGAGAGAGGAGAGGCAGAGAGGGAGGGAGGGAGGGAGGGGGAGAGAGAGAGAGAGAGGTCTTCCATCCGATGGCTCACTCCCCAGTTGGCTGCAACGGCCGGAGCTGCACTGATCTGAAGCCAAGGAGCCAGGAGCTTCCTCCAGGTCTCCCACATGGGTACAGTGGCCCAAGGACTTGGGCCATCTTCTACTGCTTTCCCAGGCCATAGCAGAGAGCTGGATGAGAAGTGGAGCATTTGGGTCTCGAACGGGCGCCCATATGGGTTGCTGGCGCTTCAGGCCAGGGCGTTAACCCACTGCACTACAGCGCCAGCCCCAAGATACGATGATTTTGAACAGCCCTTGTCTTGACTGTTGAGGAACAGGTTTTTTTTCTTCATTCTATTTGTTGAACTATTTACTTAGTGTAGGGTTAATCTTATGTATACGAAGTTAATTGAAAATAGATCTTTGTAAAAAAAAAAAATGAGAAGAGGAGACAGAAGAGGACAAAGGGTAGGGATGTGGGCAGTAGGGAGAATGGTGTGGGAGGAATCACTGTGTTTCTAAATTTGTATATATGAAATGTGTATAACTTTAAAAAAGAAAAAGACTATATAGGGCCAGCGTTGTGGCATAACAGGTTAGGTTGCAGCCTGAAGTGCTGGCATCCCATATGGGTGCCGGTTTGAGTCCCAGCTACTCCACTTCCAATCCAGCTCCCTGCTGTGGCATTGGAAAACAGTGGAAGATGACCCAAATTCTTGGGCCCTTGCATCCACGTGGGAGACCAAAAGAAGCTCCTGGTTCCTGGCTTCAGAGCAACCTAGCTCCTGCTGTTGTGGCCATTTGAGGAGTGAACCAGAAGATGGAAGACCTCTTCTCCTTCTCTCTCTCTCTCTCTCTCTCTCTCTCTGCCTCTGTCTCTCAAATTAATAAACAAACCTTTTTAAAAAAAGAATATGCACTAGAAAAGAAGATTGACTTTTTGATAAATGATGACAGGAGACTTGGATAGTCATATGTAGAAGAATGACACAAGACCCTCAATCCTTACCTTGTACAAAAATCTACTCAAAATGGATTAAAGACCTAAATGTGATACCTGAAACTTTCAAACTGTTAGAAAAAAACACTGGGAAAACATTTCAGAATATCAGAATGGGCAAGGATTTTCTAGATTAGTTCTCAAAAGCACAGAAAATAAAAGCAAAATAGAAAAATGAGATTTTGTCAAACTAAAAGCTATTTCAAGCAAAAAAAAATCAACCGAGTGAAAACAAACCTATAGAATGGGAGAAAATATTTGCAAGCTATACATCTGACAAGGGATTAATTTCCAAAATATATAAGGAACTCAAACAACTCAATAGCAAAAAAAAAAAAAAAGTCCAACTTTTAAATAGGCAGTAGATCTAAACACATATTTCTCCAAGAAGATATACAAATGCCTGGGGCCAGTGCTGTGGTATACCTGGTAAAGCAGCAGTGCCGGCATCCCATATGGACACTAGTTTGAGTCCTAGATGATCCACTTCCAATCCAACTCTCTGTTAATGTGCCTGGGAAAGCAGTGGAAGACAGCCCAAGTCCTCGAGCCCCTGCACCCATGTGGGAGGCCCAGATAAAGCTTCTGGTTCCTGGCTTCTGATTGGTCCAGCTCCAACCATTGTGACCCCAGAAGCATAGGCAATCAAAGTAAAAATAAACAAATGGGATTATATCAAGCTGAGAAGCTTCTGCACAGCAAAAGAAACATTCAACAAGGTGAAGAAGCAACAGAATGGATAAAATATCTGCAAACTATACATCTGATTAAGGATTAATGTGTAAAATATATAAGGAGCTCAAGAAACTCAACAACAACAAGACAAACAATCCAGTTAAGAAATGGGCAAAGGACTTGAGCAGACAGCTGATGAAACAGTCACCTGATGAAAAAGGATGAAACACAAATGGCCAACAGACACCTGGAAAATGCCCACCATCAGGGAAATGCAAATACAAACCACAATGAGGTTTCAACTCACCCCAGTTAGAATGGCTATCATCCAAAAATCAAAAATAACAAATGCTGGCAAGGATGTGGAGAAAAAGGCACCCTAATAAATTGCTGGAGGGAATGTAAACATGTACAACCATTCTGGAAAACAGTATAGAGAATTTTCAAAAGCTTGAAAATTGATCTACCATAAGACTCACCCATCCAACTCCTGGGATAGAAATGAAATCAGCATATGAAAGAGTTATCTGTACCGCCAGGTTTATGGCAGCTCAATTCACAACAGCAAAGACATGGAATCAACTCAGCTATCCATGAACTGATAACTACAAAAAGAAAATGCAGTATATATATACAATGGAACACTACTCAACCCTTAAAAAGAAAGAAATCTTGTCTTTTGCAATAAAATGGATACAACTGGAGACCATCATGCTTAGTGAAATAAGCAAGAACCAAAAAGACAAATATCACACGTTTTCTCTGATTTGTGATAACTAATATAGAGAGTACAAAAAAAAGCAATGTATATGAATGAAATTGACATCATGAGATTTGATTATTGTTTATAGCCTTGTCCAAACTCCTGTTAAACAGTGATCTTTCTACTTTCTACTTGTTGAATTCTTTATTTAATGGAGGAATAAGCCTGTGATAATAAAATAAATTTAAAGTATGTTATTGCAAAAATTAAAAGGCAAAAAAAGAAAGGAAGGAAGGAAGAGGGAGGGAGAATGGGAAGTATCATTATTTGTTTAAAATTGCACATGTGAAATACATGAAATCTGTTCTCTTTATATAAATAAATTTTTAAAAATAAATATGGGTTAATCCTCCGCCTGCGGCGCCAGCACACCGGGTTCTAGTCCCAGTTGGGGAGCCAGATTCTGTCCCGGTTGCCCCTCTTCCAGTCCAGCTCTCTGCTGTGGCCCAAGAGTGCAGTGGAGGATGGCCCAAGTGCTTGGGCCCTGCAACCGCATGGGAGACCAGGAGGAGGCACCTAGCTCCTGGCTTCGGACCAGTGCAGCACGCCAGCTGCAGCGACCATTGGAGGGTGAACCAACAGAAAAGGAAGACCTTTCTCTCTGTCTCTCTCTCACTGTCCACTCTGCCTGTCAAAAATATAAATAAATATGAAGAATGAAAGATTAAAAATAGGAGAATCTTCTGGCGGGTTATATGGGACCTCTTGTACTACTTTACCATTTTTTTGTAAATTTAAAACTATTCTGAAAGGAAAAGTTGGAGAAGAAAGAGGAAGAGGAGGAGGGAGACACCTGAGGCTAGAACAATTGCTTTGTCTTGCCATGTGACACCTTCTGCCAGGTTATGATACAACAAGAAGGCCCTACCCAGACACCAGCACCAATCAGCCTCCAGAACCAAGAGCTGAATAACTTCCATTCTCTATAACACACACACACACACACACACTGATATATCACCTCACCCCACTAACACTATTACCCAAGACAAAGACAGCAGGTGTTGGCAAGCATGCAGATGCTTTCACTATAAAGAAATGATCCTGACTGGCTATTACACAGTGTATACATGCAATGCCATATTACATGGATGCCCATAACTAAGCAGAATGTTTAAATGTATTTAATTTAAGTAAAATAAAACAAAAAAGAATTGAAAAGAGGTATGATTGCACCTTTAGGTAGAATTGAGG
This sequence comes from Sylvilagus bachmani, assembly GCA_015711505.1. Taxonomy (NCBI): domain Eukaryota; kingdom Metazoa; phylum Chordata; class Mammalia; order Lagomorpha; family Leporidae; genus Sylvilagus; species Sylvilagus bachmani. The sequence continues at coordinate 3,290 of JADBBT010000196.1, read as the reverse complement.
AGAATGGGTTACAACTGTGAGCTGACAAATTGAGCTATAAAAATCGTGAGTGCCTGCATCAGAGACAAAGGCCCTGTACAGCACAGCAAAACACACAAGCATAATTTTTGCTTCAGTTCCACCTTACTGCCCAAGTGCCACGGGGTTGTAGAGAAAGTCTCAGGAGGACCCTGCACAAGCAGGAGGCTGGCATCCCAGCTGAGGCTGCATTGTACTGAACTTAGGAAACCCGTATCTTTCATATTGGGCAGTAAGCAAATCCACCTAGCCTTTGCTCCAGAGGAAAGGATTATTTTATGAGAATGAACCATAAACAAACCTGCATCCTTGAAAAGACAGACCATCCAAAACAAAAAGACAGAGTTTCTGTTCACAATGTATTTTAAAAGGAAGACACCTATGGAGAACTGAGTCCCAACAAGTAGAGGATGGGAAGACCCACAGAGGGAGTGCATGGGAATACAAGAGTTAAGAGATGAAGGAATATATAACAGAGGAATAAATGAGAGGAAATAACACAACCTTTTTTATTTTTGCCCAGTCAGCACAAAAATAATATGGCCTGAAGGTCTGAACATTTGGGAAAAGAGCTGAAAGGAGAGAAGTAGGTGAGAAAAGGTCTACCACTCCCGATTAATTATCTATTGCTACATAAAAAAATTACTCCAAAAATCAGTGGTTTAAAAACAATAAACATTTATTCTCTAATACAGTATAGTGGAGCATGAATCTGGGAGCAGTTAGCCCAGGACTCCTTCATATTAGGGTCACACAAGAGGCTTCAATGTAGGTGTTGGCTGGGACTACAGTCACACAAAGGCTTGATTGGACTGGAAAACCACTTTCGAGAAGATCATTCATTCACGTGTGTTCAGTATTGTCAGAAAACCTCACTCCTCTATACAAGGACCTCTCCAAGGACTGGAAGCAAGTCCTCACAACATGCAGGCTGGCTTCCCCCAGAACAAGTGACCCAATAAGAGAGGACAAGAAGGAAGCCACAATGCCTTTATGACCAAGTCTCACAAGACACTCTCATTCCTGCCATGGGGTAGTGCTATGGCATAGCGAGTAAAGCCACCACCTGCAGTGACAGCATCCCATATGGGCACCTGTTCAAGTCCAAGATGCTCTACTTCCAATCTACTCCTTGCTAATGACCTTGGAAAGCAGAAGAGGGTGGTCCAAGTCCTTGGGTCCCAGGACCGACATGGAAGACTTGGAAGAAGCTCCTGGTCCCTGGCTTCAGATTGCCCCAGCTCCAGCTGTTGCACCCACTTTGGGAGTGAATCAGCTGTTGAAAAACCTTCCTCTCCATCTCTCCCTCTCTCTCTCTGTAACTCTGCCTTTCAGATAAATAAATAAATAAATCCTTGAAGCAGCAGCAGCAGCAGCAGCAGCAGCAGCAGCAAGTCACTAGGTCTAGCTAATCCTCAAGAAAAGGGGAACTCAGCTCCACATGTTGAAGTTTGGAATATTAAAGACTTTGAGGATATAACTTAAAATCAAAAATCACTTATCCAACAGATACATGAAAAAAAAATGCTCAGGATCACTAGCCATCAGAGAAATTCCAATCAAAACTACAATGAGATTTCACCTCACCCCAGCTAGAATGGCTCTCAAACAGAAATCAACAAACAATAAATGCTGGCAAGGATGTGGGGGAAAAGATAGCTCAATCTACTGTTGGTAGGAATGTAAACTAGTACAGTCATTGTGGAAGACAATATGGAAATATCTCAGAGATCTGACCATAGACCTACCATATGACCCAGCCATCACACTCCTGTGCCAGTTCTAGCAGATACTCTGCTTCCAAATCAGCTTCCTGCTAATACATCTTAGGAGGTAGAAGATTATGGGTGAAGTACTTGGACCTCTGCCATTCACGTGGGAGACCCAGATGGAGTTCTAGGCTCCTGGTTTCAGTGTGGCCCATCACTGGCTGTTGGAGACATTTAGAGAGCAATCCAACAGATGGAAGGTCTCACTCTTTATCCCTCTCTCTTTTTCTCTCTTTCTCTATCATTTTTCATCTATTTTTTCAAGTTAGGTAAGAATAAAGAGACTTTTTTTGATTTTTCAAAAAATCCTCACTCGCTCCATGCTTAAACATTTGGCATGGTGATGGAGAATATCACTGATAAACAATAAATGATATCACTATTATGAGACTGTAGCTGTAGTAACACACAATCCTAGAGTAGGAGGGAGAGAGAAAATACCCAAGTTGCAAATTTTCTCTATTTGTTTCTTAGTATTTTTTATTTTGTGCTGTTTACTACCTTCTTATCCTATCACCAGTATCTAGTTCTTTGTACAAAGATAATCACATAATTTCTTCTATTATAATTTTGACTAGACTATAATGCAAGTTCATGATCTCTTAGCAGTTTTTTAAAAGGCAAGCACTTCTGTCCAGAGGGAAAAAATTGATCCAAATGCTGAGGAGAAAAATGTGTTGATCTCTAACAGAGGTCTTTTATACTGAGGTTACAATCAGTTCCTTTCAGAGTCATGGTTCTTGTGGTGGAGTTGAAAAAGCCAAAATATTCTTATCTACAGAAGAAGTCAATTTTCTCTCTGGAACAATCCCTTCCAACTTTGTGGTTTATGGTTCAGTGGTAGCATGATGATTGCATCTGCTTTATGTAGATAATTTGGGCATCATATAAAATGGGTAAGATTCAATTCAAGAACATCATGTACAATGTAATACTTTATCCATTTTAGTATTTTTTTTATCCTAGTACTAGTGGTTGAACTCTGTAATTAACACACAGTTATTCTTAGGTGTTTAAATTTTCACTGAAAAGTGATCCCTGTTAAATATAAGAGTGGGAATAAGAGAGGGAAGAGATGTACAATTTGGGACATGCTCAATCGGACTTGCCCCAAATGATGGAGTTAGAAACATGCCAGGGGATTCCAATACAATCCCATCAAGGTGGCATGTACCAAGGCCATCTCACTAGTCCAAGTGATCATCTTCAGTTCAAAATTGATCACACTGATAGGTCTAAGAGTCAAAGGGATCACACAAACAAGACTAGTGTCTACTAATACTAACTGATAGAATGAAAAAGAGAGGGAATGATCCAACATTGGAAGTGGGATACACAGCAGACTCATAGAATGGCAGATGTCCTAAACCACACTCTGGCCTCAGAATCAGCCCTTAAGGCATTCGGATCTGGCTCAAGAGCCCATGAGAGTATTTTAGGCATGAAAGCCAAGACACTCTGGGAAAAAAAAAAAAAAAAGAAGACCTAAATGAAAGATCTCTG
>JADBBT010001959.1:0-13597 GCA_015711505.1 Sylvilagus bachmani | reverse complement strand
GTCTTACAGTTAGGATTAGTGCTAGGGCTAGGGCTAGGCCTTGGGCTAGGGCTAGGGCTAAGGTTAGGTTTAGGTTGTGGTTTAATGTTAAGTCTAGGGTTAGGGTTAGGGTTAGGGTTAGGGTTAGGGTTAGGGTTAGGGTTAGGGCCAGGGTTAGGTTAAGGGTTAGGTTTAGGTTTAGGGTGAATGCTAGGGATAGAGTTAGGGTTAGGGTTAGGTTGTGGGTTAGTGTTAGGGCTAGGGTTAGCGTTAGGGTTTCGCTAGTGCTAGGGCTAGGTTTAGGGTTAGGCTTAGGGTTAGGGTTAGGTTAGGGTTAGTGCTAGGGCTAGGTTTTTGGCTAATGTTAGGCTTAGGGTGAGGTCTAGGGCCAGGGCTAGGGTTAGGGTTAGGTTTAGGGTGAGGTCTAGGGCTAGGGCTAGGGCTAGGGCTATGGTTAGGGTTAGTGCAAGATCTATGGCTAGCACTAGGGTTAGGGTTAGCCTTAGGCTTACGGTTATCTAGGGCTAGGGCTAGGACTAGGACTAGGTATAGGGTTAGGGTTAGGGCTAAGGTTAGGTTTAGGTTTTGGCCTGGGCTAGGGCTAGGGCTAGGGCTTCGATTAGGGCTAGGGTTAGGGTTAGTGTTTGGGCTATGGCTAGGGCTCGGTTTATGGTTAGGTTTATCTTTAGGTCTAGGGCTATGGTTAGGCCCAGGTTTAGGGTTAGTGTTACGGCTAGGGCTAGGGCTAGGGCTAGATTAGGGTTAGGATTAGGGTTAGGGTTAGTGTTAGGGCTAGGGTTTGGGTTAGGGTAGGGTTAGTGTTAGGGCTGGGTTAGGATTAGTCTTATGGTTAGGATTAGTGCTAGGGCTACGGCTAGGCCTAGGGCTAGGACTAGGGCTAAGGTTAGGTTTAGGTTGTGGTTTAGTGTTAAGGCTAGGGTTAGGGTTAGGTTTAGGCTTAGAGTTAGGGTTAGGTTTAGGGCCAGGGTTAGGTTAAGGGTTAGGTTTAGGTTTAGGGTGAGGGCTGGGGATAGAGTTAGGGTTAGTGTTAGGGTTAGGGTTAGGGTTACGTTTAGGGTAAGTTCTAGGGTTAGGTGTAGGTTTAGGGCTAGGGCTAGTGCTAGGGCTAGGGTTAGGGTTAGTGTTAGGGCTAGGAGTAGGGCTAAGGCTAGTGTTATGGTTAGTTTTAGGGCTAGGGATAGGGTTAGGGTTAGGTCTAGTGCTAGGGCTACGGCTAGGTCTAGCTTCAGGTTTAGGGTTAGGGTTAGGGCTAAGTCTAGGGTTAGGGTTAGGCCTAGGGCTAGGGTTAGGGTTACGGTTAAGGTTAGGGCTAGGGCTAGGGTTATCATTAAGGCTAGGGTTAGCATTACGGTTAGGGCTAGGGCTATGCCTAGGCCTAGGTTTATGTCTAGAACTATGGCTAGGGCTAGGGTTAGGTTTAGGGTTAGGTTTAGGGTTAGTGTTATGGTTAGGGCTAGGGCTAGGATTCGTCTTATGGTTAGGATTAGTGCTAGTGGTAGGGTAGGCCTAGGGTTAGGGTTAGGGTTAGAGTTAGGCTTAGAGTCAGGGTTAGGGGTAGGGCTAGGGTTAGGGTTTGCGTTAGGGCTAGGGTTAGTGTTAGCATTAGGGTTAGGTTTAGGGTTAGGACTAGGGCTATGGCAAGGGCTAGGGTTAGGTTTTGGTTTAGTGTTAGGGCCAGGGCTAGGACTAGGGCTTTGATTACGGTTATGGCTAGGCTAGGCCTAGGGCTAGGGTTAGGGTTAGGGTTATTGCTATGGATAAAGTTATGGTTAGGGTAGGGCTAGGGTTAGGGTTAGGGTTACATTTAGGGCTTGGTTTAGGGTTAGGGTTACAGTTTTGGCTAGGGCTATGTGTAGAGTTATGGTTAGTTTTAGGGTTAGAGTTCGTGCTAGTGTAGTGTTAGGTTTAGGGCTAGTGCTAGGGCTAGGGTTAGGGTTAGGGCTAGGGAGAGGGCTAGGGTTAGGGTTAGGGTTAGGGTTAGGGTTAGGGTTACACCTAGGGCCAGGGCTAGGGCTAGGGCTAGGGCTAGGGTTAATGTTATGGCTAGGGTTTGGTTTAGGGTTACGTCTACGGCTAGGACTAGGGTTAGGGTTAGCGAAAGTCTAGTGCTAGGGTTAGGGTTAGGGTTAGTTTTAGGGTTAGGGCAAGGTTAGGGTTATGGTTAGGGTTAGGGTTTGGGTTAGGTTTAGACTAGGGCTAGCACCAGGGCTAGGGAATGGGTGAGCGTTAGGGTTAGGGTTAGTCCTAGGGCTAGTGTTACAGCTAGGGTTAGGGCTAGGGCCAGAATTAGTGTCAGGGTCAGGGTTACGTTTAGGGCTAGTGTTAGGGTTAGGGTTAGGGCTAGGGCCAGGGCTAGGGCTAGGGTTAGGGTTAGGGTTAGGGCTAGTGCTATGGCTACGGCTAGGTCTAGGTTTAGGTTTAGGGTTAGGGTTAGGGCTAAGGCTACGGTTAGGGTTAGGGTTAGGTCTAGGGTTAGGTTTACGGTTAAGGTTAGGGCTAGGGCTAGGGTAATCTTTAAGGCTAGGGTTAGCATTACGGTTAGGGCTAGGGCTATGGCTAGGCCTAGGTTTATGTCTAAGCTAGGCCTAGGTTAGGGCTAGGGCTAGGTTGATTAGGGTTAGGGTTTGGGTTAGGGCTAAGGATAGGGTTAGGTTTAGGATTAGGGTTAATGTTAGGGATAGTGTTAGGGTTAGGGTTAGGGCTAGGGCTAGGGCTAGGTCTATGGTTAGGGACAGGGTTAGGTTTAGGGCTAGGGATTGGCCTAGGGCTAGGGTTAGGGTTAGTGTTATGGTTAGGGCTAGGGCTAGGGTTAGGCTTAGGTTTAGGTTTCGGATTCGGGTTCAGGTTAGGGTTATGTTTAGGTTTCGGGTTCTCGTTAGTTTTACGGTTAGGGTTGTGGTTGGTGTTGGGATTGGTGTTGGGGTGGGCTTGGGGTTGGAGTTAGAGTTAGGGTTTGAGTTGGGTTTTGGATTGTGATTAGGTTTAGAGCTAGGGCTTGGGCTAGGGTTAGGGTCAGTCTTAGGCTTAGGACTAGGGCGACGCAAGGTCTAGGACTAGGGCTAGGGCTAGGGCTAGGGTTCGGGTTAGGGTTAGGGCTAGGGCTATGGTTAGTGTTAGGATTAGGGCTAGGGCTACGGTTAGGGTTAGGGTTACGGTTAGGGCTCGGGTTAGGGTTAGGGTTATGGTTAGGGTTAGTTCTAGGGTTAGGGGTAGGTTTAGGGCTAGGGCTAGTGCTAGGGCTAGGGTTAGGGTTAGGGTTAGGGCTAAGAGTAGGGCTAAGGCTAGTGTTATGGTTAGTTTTAGGGCTAGGGCTAGGTTTAGGGTTAGGGTTAGGTCTAGGATTAGGATTAGGGGTAGGGTTAGGGTTAGGGTTAGTGTTAGGTTTCAGGTTCGGGGTCAGGTTCGGGTTAGGGTTAGGGCAAGGGCTAGAGCTAGGGCTAGGGCTAGGGTTAAGGTTTGGGTTAGGGCTGGGGCTATTGTTAGTGTTAGTATTTGGGTAGGGTTTTGCTAGGGACAGGGTTAGGTGTAGGTTTAGCTTTAGAGCTCGGGCTAGGTTTAGGGTTACGGTTAGTGTTAGATTTCAGGTTCGGGTTCTTGTTAGGGCTAGGGATAGGGTTAGAGTTAGGGCTAGGGCTAGCGCTAGGGCTAGGGCTAGGGCTAGGGTTACGGCTAGGGCTAGGGTTAGGGTTAGTGTTAGGGTTAGGGCTAGGGTTATTGTTAGCATTAGTGTTAGGTTTAGGGTTAGGGCTAGGGCTATGGCAAGGGCTAGGGTTAGGTTTTGGTTTAGTGTTAGCGCCAGGGCTAGGACTAGGGCTTTGATTATGGTTAGGGCTAGGCTAGGGCTAGGGGCAGGGCTAGGGCTAGGTGTAGGGTTAGGGTTAGGTTTAGGGTTAGGGCTACGGCTAGGGCTAGGGTTAGGGTTAGTGATAGTCTAGTGCTACTGTTAGGGTTAGGGTTTGTTTTAGGGTTAGGACTAGGGTTAGGTTTAGGGTTAGGGCTAGGGTTAGGGTTAGGTTTAGGGCTAGGGCTAGTGCCAGGGCTAGCGCCAGGGCTAGGGTAGGGGTGAGCGTTAGGGTTATGGTTAGGCCTAGGGCTAGTGTTACGGCTAGGGTTAGGGCTAGGGCCAGAGTTAGGGTTAGGGTCAGGGTTACGTTTAGGGCTAGTGTTAGGGTTAGGTTTAGGGTTAGGGTTAGCGTTAAGTCTAGGGCTAAGGCTAGGGCTAGGGTTAGGGCTAGGGTAGGTCTAGGGCCAGAATTATGGTTAGGGTTAGGGTTACGTTTAGGGCTAGGTTTGGGGTTAAGGTTAGGGTTAGGGTTAGGTTTAGGGCTAGGGCTAGGGCTAGGGTTAGGGTTAGTGCTAGGGCTAAGTTTAGGGCTAGGGCCAGAATTATGTTTAGGGTTAGTGTTACATTTAGGGCTAGGTTTAGGGTTAGGGTTAGGGTTAGGGTTAGTGTTAGGGGTATGTCTAGGGCTCGGTTTATGGTTAGGTTTATCTTTATGCCTAGGGCTATGTTTACGGCTAGGGTTTGAATTAGGGTTAGGGCAAGGGCTAGGGCTAGGGCTAGGGCTAGGGTTAGGGCTAGCGTTAGGGTTAGTGTAGGGTTAGGGTTAGGGCTAGTTCAAGGATTAGTCTTATTGTTAGGATTAGTTTTAGGGCTAGGGCTAGGCCTAGGGCTAGGGCTTGGGCTAAGGTTAGGTTTAGGTTGTGGTTTAGTGTTAAGGCTAGGTTTAGGGTTAGGGTTAGGTAGAGTTAGGGTTAGGGTTAGGGCCAGGTTTAGGTTAAGGGTTAGGTTAGGTTTAGGGTGAGGGCTAGGGATAGTGTTAGGGTTAGGGTTAGGGTTAGGGTTAGGCTAAGAGTTAGGGTTAGGGGTTGGGCTATTGTTAGGGTTTGGTTTAGTGTAAAGTTTATGGCTAAAGATAGTGTTAGGATTAGGATTAGTGTTAGGGTTAGGGCTAGGGCCAGGGCTTGGTCTAGGGTTAGCTTTCGGGTTAGGGTTAGGTCTAGGGCGAGGGCTAGGTCTAGGTTTAGGTTCAGGGTAAGCGTTAGGGCTAGGGCTAGGGTTAGGATAATTGCTAGGTCTAGGGCTAAGGTCACGGTTAGTGTTAGTGTTAGGACTAGGGCTAGGGTTAGGCTTAAAGTTCGGGTTACTGGTAGGGTTAGTGTTAGGTCTTGAGTTAGGGTAAGGGTTATGGCTAAATATAGTGCTTGGGTTAGGGTTAGGGTTAAGGCTACGACCAGGGCTAGGGCTAGGGTTAGGGTTAGGGTTAGGGTTAAGGCTAGTGCTATGGCTACGGCTAGGTCTAGGTTTAGGTCTAGGGTTAGGGTTAGGGCTAAGGCTAGGGTTAGTGTTAGGGTTAGGGCTAGGGTTAGGGTTACAGTTAAGGTTAGGGCTAGGGCTAGGGTTATCATTTAGGCTAGGGTTAGCATTAGGGTTAGGGCTAGGGCTCTGGCTAGGCCTAGGTTTATGTCTAGAGCTAGGGATAGGGCTAGGGCTAGGGTTAGGATTAGGGTTAGGGTTTGGTTAGGGCTAAGGATAGGGTTAGGTTTAAGATTAGGATTAATGTTAGGGATAGGGTTAGGGTTAGGGTTAGGGTTAGGGCTAGGGCTAGGGCTATGGCTAGGGCTAGGGTTAGGGTTAGGGTTAGGGTTAGGGCTAGCCCTTGGGCTAAGGCTAGGGTCAGGTTAGTGTTATGTTTAGGGCTAGGGCTATGGTTAGGCTTAGGTTTAGGGTTAGGTTTCGGGTTCGGTTTAGGGTTATGGTTAGGTTGGGTTCGCGTTAGTTTTATGGTTAGGGTTGTGGTTGGTGTTGGGATTGGTGTTGGGGTGGGCTTGGGGTTGGAGTTAGAGTTAGGGTTTGAGTTGGGTTTGTGGTTGTGATTAGGTTTAGAGCTAGGGCTTGGGCTAGGGTTAGGGTCAGTCAGGCTTAGGACTAGGGCGACGCAAGGTCTAGGGCTAGGGCTAGTGTTAAGGCTAGGGTTCGGGTTAGGGTTAGGGCTAGGGCTATGATTAGTGTTAGTGTTAGGGCAAGGGCTAGGGTTAGGGTTAGGGTTACGGTTAGGGTTAGGGCTGGGTTTAGGTTTAGGGTTATGGTTAGGGTTAGTTCTAGGGTTAGGTGTAGGTTTAGGGCTAGGGCTAGTGCTAGGGCTAGGGTTAGGGTTAGGGTTAATGTTATGGCTAAGAGTAGGGCTAAGGCTAGTGTTATGGTTAGATTTAGTGCTAGGGCTAGGGTTAGGATTAGGGTTAGGGCTAGGGTTAGGATTAGGGCTAGGGTTAGGGTTAGATTTAGTGATAGATTTCAGGTTCGGGTTCAGGTTCGGGTTCGGGTTAGGGCAAGGGCTAGGGCTAGGCCTAGGGCTAGGGCTTGGGCTAAAGTTAGGTTTAGGTTGTGGTTTAGTGTTAAGGCTAGGGTTAGGGTTAGGGTTAGGCTTAGAGTTAGGGTTAGGGTTAGGGACAGGGTTAGGTTAAGGGTTAGGTTTAGGGTTAGGATGAGGGCTAGGGATAGTGTTAGGGTTAGGGTTAGGGTTAGGGTTAGGCTAAGAGTTAGGGTTAGGGGTTGGGCTATTGTTAGGGTTTGGGTTAGTGTAAAGGTTATGGCTAAAGATAGTGTTAGGATTTGGATTAGGTTTAGGGTTAGGGCTAGGGCCAGGGCTTGGTCTAGGGTTAGCTTTCGGGTTAGGGTTAGGTCTAGGGCGAGGGCTAGGTCTAGGTTTAGGTTCAGGGTAAGCGTTAGGGCTAGGGCTAGAGTTAGGATAATGGCTAGGTCTAGGACTAGGTTAGGGTTAATGTTAGTGTTAGGACTAGGGCTAGGGTTAGGCTTAGGATTAGGGTTAGGTGTAGGGTTAGGGTTAGGGCTTGAGTTAGGGTAAGCGTTATGGCTAAATATAGTGTTTGGGTTAGGGTTAGGGTTAGGGCTAGGACCAGGGCTAGGGCTAGGGTTAGGGTTAGGGTTAGGGCTAGTGCTATGGCTACGGCTAGGTCTAGGTTTAGGTCTAGGGTTAGGATTAGGGCTAAGGCTAGGGTTAGGGTTAGGGTTAGGGCTAGGTTTAGGGTTAGGGTTAAGGTTAGTTTTAGGTTTAGGGCAAAGTTAGGGTTATGGTTAGAGCTAGGGTTAGGATTAGGTTTAGGGCTAGGGCTAGCACCAGGGCTAGGGAACGGGTGAGCGTTAGGGTTAGGGTTAGTCCTAGGGCTAGTGTTACGGCTAGGGTTAGGGCTACGGTCAGAGTTAGGGTTAGGGTCAGGGTTACGTTTAGGGCTAGTGTTAGGGTTAGGGTTAGGGTTAGGGTTAGGGCCAGGGCTAGGGCTAGGGTTAGGGTTAGGGTTAGGGCTAGTGCTAGGGCTATGGCTAGGTCTAGGTTTAGGTTTAGGGTTAGGGTTAGGTCTAAGGCTAGGGTTAGGGTTAGGGTTAGGGCTAGGGTTAAGGTTACGGTTAAGGTTAGGGCTAGGGCTAGGGTTATCTTTAAGACTAGGGTTAGCATTACGGTTAGGGCTAGGGCTATGGCTAGGCCTAGGTTTATGTCTAGAGCTAGGGCTAGGGCTAGGGCTAGGACTAGGGTTAGGATTAGGGTTAGGCTTTGGGTTTGGGTTAGGGCTAAGGATAGGGTTAGGTTTAGCATTAGGGTTAATGTTAGGGTTAGGGTTAGGGATAGGGCTAGGGCTATGGTTAGGGTTAGTGTTGGGGTTAGGGCTAGGGCTAGGGCTAGGGTTAGGGGTAGTGTTATGTTTATGGCTAGGGCTAGGCTTAGGCTTAGGTTTAGGGTTACGGATCGTGTTCGGCTTAGGGTTATGATTAGGTTTCGGGTTAACGATACTTTTACGGTTAGGGTTGTTGTTTGTGTTGGGATTGGTGTTGAGGTGGGCTTGGGGTTGGAGTTAGAGTTAGGGTTTGAGTTGGGTTTGGGGTTGTGATTAGGTTTACAGCTAGGGCTTGGGCTAGGGTTAGGGTCAGTCTTAGGCTTAGGACTAGGGCGACACAAGGTCTAGGTCTAGGGCTAGGGCTAGGGCTAGGGTTCGGGTTCGGGTTAGGGCTAGGGCTATGGTTAGTGTTAGGGTTAGTGCTAGGGCTAGGGTTAGGGTTAGGGTTACGGTTAGGGTTAGGGTTAGGGTTAGGGTTACGGTTAGGTTTAGTTCTAGGGTTAGGGGTAGGTTTAGGGCTAGGGCTAGTGCTAGGGTAGGGTTAGGGTTAGTGTTAGGGCTAGGAGTAGGGCTAAGGCTAGTGTTATGGTTAGTTTTAGGGCTAGGGCTAGGGTTAGGGTTAGGGTTAGGGCTAGGGTTAGGATTAGGGCTAGGGTTAGGGTTAGTGTTAGGTTTCAGGTTCAGGTTCAGGTTTGGGTTAGGGTTAGGGCTAGGGCTAGGTCTAGGGCTAGGGCTAGGGATAGGGCTAGGGTTAAGGTTAGGGTTAGGGCTGGGCCTATAGTTAGTGTTAGTGTTAGGGGTAAGGTTTTGGCTAGGGACAGGGTTAGGGTTAGGTTTTGCTTTAGGGCTAGGGCTAGGTTTAGGGTTAGGGTTAGTGTTAGGTTTCAGGTTCGGGTTTGGGTTAGGGCTAGGGATAGGGTTAGAGTTAGTGCTAGGGCTAGCGCTAGGGCTAGGGCTAGGGCTAGGTTTAGGGTAAGGGTTAGGGCTAGGGTTAGTGTTAGGTTTAGGGCTAGGGTATTGTTAGCGTTAGGGTTAGGTTTAGGGTTAGGGCTAGGGCTATGGCAAGGGCTAGGGTTAGGTTTTGGTTTAGTGTTAGGGCCAGGGCTAGGACTAGGGCTTTGATTACGGTTAGGGCTAGGCTAGGGCTAGGGCTAGGGTTAGGGTTAGGGTTAGGGCTAGGGATAAGTTTAGGCTTAGGGCTAGGGCTAGGGTTACATTTAGGGCTTGGTTTAGGGTTAGGGTACATTATGGCTAGGGCTATGTGTAGAGTTATGTTTAGGTTTAGGGTTAGGGTTAGTGCTAGAGTTAGGGTTAGGTTTAGGGCTAGTGCTAGGGCTAGGGTTAGTGTTAGGGCTAGGGCTAGGGCTAGGGCTAGGGCTAGGGCTAGGGTTAGGGTTAGGTTTAGGGTTAGGGTTAGGGTTACACCTAGGGCCAGGGCTAGGGCTAGGCCTGGGCTAGGGTTAATGTTATAGCTAGGGTTAGGTTTAGGGTTAGGGATACGGCTAGGGCTAGTTTAGGGTTAGGTTTAGTGCTAGTGCTAGGGTTAGGGTTAGTGTTAGTTTTAGGGTTAGGGCAAGTTTAGGGTTATGGTTAGGGCTAGGGTTTGGGTTATGTTTAGGGCTAGGGCTAGCACCAGGGCTAGGAAACGGGTGAGCGTTAGGGTTAGGGTTAGTCCTAGGGCAAGTGTTACAGCTAGGGTTAGGGCTAGGGCCAGAGTTAGGGTTAGGGTCAGGGTTACGTTTAGGGCTAGTGTTAGGGTTAGGGTTAGGGTTAGGGCTAGGGCCAGGGCTAGGGCTAGGGTTAGGTTAGGGTTAGGGCTAGTGCTAGGGCTACGGCAAGGTCTAGGTTTAGGGTTAGGGTTAGGGTTATGGCTAAGGCTAGTGTTAGGGTTAGGGTTAGGGCTAAGGCTAGTGTTAGGTTTATGGTTAAGGTTAGGGCTAGGGCTAGGGTTATCTTTAAGGCTAGGGTTAGCATTACGGTTAGGGCTAGGGCTATGGCTAGGCCTAGGTTAATGTCTAGAGCTAGGGCTAGGGCTAGGGCTAGGGCTAGGGTTAGGATTAGGTTTCGGGTTTGGTTTAGGGCTAAGGATAGGTTTAGGTTTAGGATTGGGGTTAATGTTAGGGATAGGGTTAGGGTTAGGGTTAGGGTTAGGGCTAGGGCTAGGGCAAGGGCTAGGGTTAGGGTAGGGTTAGGGCTAGGGCTAGGGCTAGGGTTAGGGTTAGTGTTATGTTTACGGCTAGGGCTAGGGTTAGGCTTAGGTTTAGGGTTAGGGTTCGGGTTCGGGTTCGGGTTAGGGTTATGGTTAGGTTTCGGGTTCGTGTTAGTTTTACGGTTAGGGTTGTTGTTGGGGTTGAGATTGGTGTTGGGGGGTCTTGGGGTTGGAGTTAGAGTTAGGGTTTGAGTTGGGTTTGGGGTTGTGATTAGGTTTACAGCTAGGGCTTGGGCTAGGGTTAGGGTCAGTCTTAGGCTTAGGACTAGGGCGACGCAAGGTCTAGGGCTAGGGCTAGGTCTAGGGCTAGGGCTAGGGTTCGGTTATGGTTAGGGCTAGGGCTATGGTTAGTGTTAGGGTTAGGGCTAGAGATAGGGTTTGGGTTAGGGTTACGGTTAGGGCTAGGGTTAAGGTTAGGGTTACGGTTAGGGTAAGTTCTAGGGTTATGGGTAGGTGTAGGGCTAGGGCTATTGCTAGGGCTAGGGTTAGGTTTAGGGTTAGTGTTAGGGCTAGGAGTAGGGCTAAGGCTAGTGTTATGGTTAGTTTTAGGGCTAGGGCTAGGGTTAGGGTTAGGGTTAGGGCTAGGATTATAATTAAGCCTAGGGTTGGGGTTAGAGTTAATGTTAGGTTTCAGGTTCGGGTTCAGGTTCGGGTTAGGGTTAGGGCAAGGGCTAGGGCTAGGGCTGGGGCTAGGGTTAGGGTTAGGGTTAGGGCTGGGGCTATGGTTAGTGTTAGTGTTAGGGGTAGGGTTTTGGCTAGGGACAGGTTTAGGGTTAGGTTTAGCTTTAGAGCTAGGGCTACGTTTAGGGTTAGGGTTAGTGTTAGGTTTCAGGTTCGGGTTCGGGTTAGGGCTAGGGATAGGGTTAGAGTTAGGGATAGGGCTAGCGCTAGGGCTAGGGTTAGGGCTAGGGTTAAGGTTAGGTTTAGGGCTAGGGTTAGTGTTAGGGTTAGTGCTAGGGTTATTGTTAGCATTAGGGTTAGGTTTAGGGTTAGGGCTAGGGCTATGGCAAGGGCTAGGGTTAGGTTTTGGTTTAGTGTTAGGGCCAGGGCTAGGACTAGGGCTTTGATTACGGTTAGGGCTAGGCTAGGGCTAGGGCCAGGGCTAGGGCTAGGTTTAGGGTTAGGGTTGGGACTAAGGTTAGGTTTAGGGTTCGGGCTAGGGCTAGGGCTAGGTTTAATGTGATGGCTAGGGTTAGGTTTAGGGTTAGGGCTACGGCTAGGGCTAGGGTTAGGGTTAGGGATAGTCTAGTGCTAGGGTTAGGGTTAGGGTTAGTTTTAGGGTTAGGGCTCGGGTTAGGGTTATGGTTAGGCCTAGGGTTAGAGTTAGGTTTAGGGATAGGGCTAGTGCCAGGGCTAGGGTTAGGGTTAGGGCTAGGGGTAGTGCCAGGGCCAGGATACGGTTGAGCGTTAGGGTTAGGGTTAGGCCTAGGTCTAGTTTTACGGCTAGGGTTAGGACTAGGGCCAGAGTTAGGGTTAGGGTCAGGGTTACGTTTAGGGCTAGTGTTAGGTTTAGGGTTAGGTTTAGGGTTAGCGTTAAGGCTAGGGCTAAGGCTAGGGCAAGGGTTAGGGCTAGGGTATGGCTAGGGCCAGAATTATGGTTAGGGTTAGGATTACATTTAGGGCTAGATTTAGGGTTAGGGTTAGGGCTAGGGTTAGGGTTAGGGTTAGGGCTAGGGCTAGGGCTAGGGTTAGGGTTAGTACTAGGGCTAAGGTTAGGGCTAGGGCCAGAATTATGTTTAGGGTTAGTGTTACATTTAGGTCTAGGGTTAGGGTTAGGGTTAGGGTTAGTGTTCGGGCTATGGCTAGGGCTCGGTTTATGGTTAGGTTTATCTTTATGTCTAGGGCTATGGTTACGCCTAGGGTTAGAGTTAGGGTTAGGGCTAGGGCTAGGGCTAGGTCTAGGGTAAGGGTTAGGGTTAGGGTAGGGTTAGGGCTAGGTCTAGGATTAGTCTTATGGTTAGAATTAGTGCTAGGGCTAGGGCTAGGCCTAGGGCTAGGGATTGGGCTAAGGTTAGGTTTAGGTTGTGGTTTAGTGTTAAGGCTAGGGTCACGGTTAGGTTTAGGCTTAGAGTTAGTGTTAGGGTTAGGGCAGGGTTCGGTTAAGGGTTAGGTTTAGGTTTAGGGTGAGGGCTAGGGATAGTGTTAGGGTTAGGGTTAGGTTTAGGGTTAGGCTTAGATTTAGGGTGAGTGCTAGGGATAGTGTTAGGGTTGGGGTTAGTGTAAGAGTTATGGCTAAAGATAGTGTTAGGATTAGGATTAGGGTTAGGGTTAGGGCTAGGGCCAGGGCTTGGTCTAGGGTTAGCTTTCGGGTTAGGGTTAGGTCTAGAGCGAGGGCTAGGTCTAGGTTTAGGTTCAGGGTAAGCGTTAGGACAAGCGCTAGGGTTAGGATAATGGCTAGGTCTAGGGCTAGGGTTATGGTTAGTGTTAGGGCTAGTGCTAGGGCTACGGCTAGGTCTAGGTTTAGGTTTAGGGTTAGGGTTAGGGCTAAGGCTAGGGTTAGGGTTAGGCTTAGGGCTAGGGTTAGGGTTATGGTTAAGGTTAGGGCTAGGGCTAGGGTTATCATTATGGCTAGGGTTAGCATTATGGTTAGGGCTAGGGCTATGGCTAGGCCTAGGTTTATTTCTAGAGGTAGGGCTAGGGCTAGGGCTAGGGTTAGGATTAGGGTTAGGGTTTGGGTTAGGGCTAAGGATCGGGTTAGGTTTAGGATTAGGGTTAATGTTTTGGTTAGGGTTAGGGTTAGGCTTAGGTTTAGGGTTCGGTTTCGGGTTAGGGTTGTGGTTAGGATTCGGTTTGTCGTTACTTTTCCGGTTAGGGTTGTGGTTGGTGTTGGGATTGGTGTTGGGGTGTGCTTGGGGTTGGAGTTTGAGTTAGGGTTTGAGTTGGGTTTGGGGTTGTGATTAGGTTTAGAGCTAGGGCTTGGGCTAGGGTTAGGGTCAGTCTTAGGCTTAGGACTAGGGCGACGCAAGGTCTAGGGCTAGTGCTAGGGCTTGGGCTAGGGTTCGGGTTAGGGTTAGGGCCTGGGCTAGGGTTAGTGTTAGGGCTAGGGCTAGGGCTGGGTTTAGGGTTAGTGTTGTGGTTAGGGCTAGGTCTAGGGTTAGGCTTAGGTTTAGGGTTAGGGTTCGGGATCGGGTTAGTGTTATGATTAGGTTTCAGGTTCGCGTTAGTTTTACGGTTAGGGTTGTGGTTGGATTTGGGATTGGTGTTGGGGTGGACATGGGGTTGGAGTTAGATTTAGGGTTTGAGTTGGGTTTGGGGTTGTGATTAGGTTTAGATCTAGGGCTTGGGCTAGGGTTAGGGTCAGTCTTAGGCTTAGGACTAGGACAACGCAAGGTCTAGGGCTAGGGCTAGGGCTAGGGCTAGGGCTAGGGTTCGGGCTAGGGCTAGGGTTCGGGTTAGGGTTAGGGCTAGGGCTATGGTTAGTGTTAGGGTTAGGGCTAGGACTTGGGTTAGGGTTAGGTTTACGGTTAGGGCTAGGGTTACGGTTAGGGTTAATTCTAGGGTTAGGGGTAGGTTTTGGGCTAGGGCTAGTGCTAGGGCTAGGGTTAGGGCTAGTGTTAGGGCTAGGAGTAGGGCTAAGGCTAGTTTTACCGTTAGTTTTAGGTCTAGGGCTAGGGTTAGGGCTTGGGTTAGGGCTAGGGTTAGGATTAGGGCTAGGGGAAGGGTTAGAGTTAATGTTAGGTTTCAGGTTCGGGTTCAGGTTCGGGTTAGGGTTAGGGCAAGGGCTAGGGCTAGGGCTAGGGCTAGGGCTAGGGTTAG
>JADBBT010001958.1:0-13598 GCA_015711505.1 Sylvilagus bachmani | reverse complement strand
CAGTTCACAATTGATCACACTGATAGGTCTAAGAGTCAAAGGGATCACACAAACAAGACTAGTGTCTGCTAATACTAACTGATAGAATCAAAAAGGGAGAGAATGATCCAACATGGGAAGCGGGATACACAGCAGACTCATAGAATGACAGATGTCCTAAATAGCACTCTGGCCTCAGAATCAGCCCTTAAGGCATTTGGATATGGCTGAAGAGCCCATGAGAGCATTTTAGGCATGGAAAGCCAAGACACCCTGGCAAAACAAACAAACAAACAAAAACAAAAAACAAAAAACAAAAACACCTAAATGAAAGATCTGTGCGAGTGAGATCCCAGTGGAAAGAATCAGCCATCAAAGAGAGAGGTAACTTTCTCTGAAGGGAGCGGAGAGAACTTCCACTTTGACTATGACCCTGTCGGAATAAGATCGAAGTTGGCGAACCCTAAAGGCTTCCATAGCCTCGGCAACTCATGACTAGAGCCTAGGGAGGTTACTGATGCCATAAACAAGAGTGTCAAATTGTTAAGTCAAAAACAGGAGTCACTGTGTACTTACTCCTCATGTGGGATCTGTCCTTAATGTGTTGTCCAATGTGAAGTAATGCTATAACTAGTACTGAAACAGTAAATTACACTTTGTGCTTCTGTGTGGGTGCAAACTGATGAAATCTTTACTTAGTATATACTGAATCGATCTTCTGTATATAAAGATAATTGAAGATGAATCTTGATGTGAATGGAATGGGAGAGGGAGCAGGAGATGGGAGGGGTGTGAGTGGGAGGGACATTATGGGGCAGGGAAGCCATTGCAATCCATAAACTGTACTTTGGAAATTTATATTACTAAATAAAAAAAATAAATTAAAAAAAAGAAATGAGGACAGAAAAAACAATCAACAGCAACTATTGCTAAGGAATATAATCTGCTCAAGGCCAACTTTTACTGACAAGTACAAAGTTACCTAGAATTCATTTACTGAAAACAGTTCATTTTAAGACAGAACATACTTTGTATGCCTTTCATTTTTCCTTTTCTCAAGGTGATATTTACAAAATATTACTCTACAGAAATTGTCCCTTATCCTTGAAGGTAAAGTCTGCCATACTCATTTAGACATGTCCCTGGTGACTTGCTCACTGACTAAATGCCTGAGCCAAAGTCACTTCCTCTGATGACAGCAGGTTATTGGCAAATCTCCACAGAAATATCATCAGAGCAAGGCTGAAACTAAATTGGAACAATGCTATTTGGCTTTATAGGAGTTGAAGCCATTTTTCTGGTATATAATAGACCTTATATCAGTACCCTTCAAGATTTGCCCTCAAAGCATCAACTGTATAATTCTTTCAGAAACTATTTAAACAGGAAAGCTCATTAATTTAGGAAATAGGGTAGACCCCACATTACTTATCAAAACTCCCAAATTTGTGTTTAGGAAAACACTTTCTTGCATTGAACAAAATCCATTAATGAGCATAATTGGAGAGCACCAAAATCAGTGATTTAAGTCACAGTTGTTGGATACTAAGAGATTGAAAGGGCATAGCATCTCTGAGACCTATGACACACCCTGAAATCTTTTTTTTTTGTCTTATAATAAACTGAATGATTCTAAATTGAGGACATTGGTTCCTCAAGGACAATATCATATAAAAAAGCAGTTCCTGCTCTCCTATATGACTCACATCCCTTTTAAAATTTTCATGGTTGGTTTATGATTTCAATCTTTATCAAAACATTGTTTTTTGTTCATAGGCAAATGTCATAATAAAGGAACGTGAGGCCAGCTAGACTAGACTTAATGGGCTTATCTATTGAATATTAAAAACTCGATATGCATAGTCAACAACAGTCACCCTTATTAGTTGCCCAAACACCATGGCTTAATGACTTGACAGACATAATTTAAAAAGTAAATGATAAACTCAAAATTTGATTGCATGTCTTCTTCAACCCAACATAGACCTCTGAGAAAGAAAAATAGCACCATAATGCACTGTTGGTGGGAATATAAACTGATACATTCATTATGGAAGACTATATACAGAGTCCTCAGAAATTGGTAAAGAGATTTACCATATGATCCACCCATTCCATTCCTGGGAATTTACCAAAGGAAATGCAGTCAGCATATGAAAGACTTGTCTGTACCCCATATTTATTGCAGCTCAATTCATGATAGCTAAGATATGGAGTCTACTCAGATGTCTGCCAACTGATGAGTGGATAAATTATGGCACATACGCATTATGGGATACTACTCAGCCATAAAAAAAAAAAAATCCTGCTTTTTGTATTCTTTTTGCAACAAAATGGATGCAGCTGGAGATCATTATGCTTGGTGAAATAAGCCAGACCCAAAAAGACAAATATCATATGTTTTCCCTGATAAGTGGTAGTTCATATAGAATACCAAAAATGTATCAGAATGAAATGAATGTCTTATGATTTGATTGTTGCTTTTAGCCCTTGTATACACACCTGTAGAACTGTGGTATTTCTATATTTTATTTATGGAACATTATATTTATTTGAGCATTTAGCCTGTGATTATAAATTGAAATTATGTTATGACAAATGTTAAAGAGAAAAAGAGAAAAAAAGGAGAGGGGATTGAAGGAAGGAAAGAGGGAAATATGATTATCTTCTTACAACTGTATCCATGAAATACATTATATCTATTATCTGCATATAAATAAAAATTAAGAAGATAAAGTGTTACATAATATATAAAAAGAGAAAAATTAAAAAATATTCATAAAATTACTTAATAAAAAACTTCTCTCATGAAAACAGATCATCAGTAGGTTTGGCTTTTCCTGTCCACCACCTCTTGCTCTGTATCCCTTGATCTTTCTGTTGTTTTTATATCTCTTTATTTTGCTTTCTTTGTAGCATTCTTTATTTCCATGCTTTTGTTTTCAGAGAGTACTATGTTTAGTTTCAAAGAATTAAAATATAATTTAAGATTCTAGTGAAAATTGATCACTCAGAGCAATGTACAAAATAATCAAATAATCAATTACTCAAAATACTTAAAACTAATATTCCATAAAGTGGTCTTTTTGTTTAATATTCCTGCTTACACTCTGGTCATTTATTGAGGTGAAATTCTGTGTTTTGAAACGCTTGTGCCATAGTCATTATCTGATCTAATCAACCAACCATTATTTGTGGTGGATTTTTAGTACCAATAAAAACTTAAGTATGGTAAATTCATGTTAATAAAATTCAAATATTTGAATGCAAATATGTAATTTATTTTCCTAATTTCTTGGCAAACAATTTCCCTGTCACTAAGGATAGATACAGTGAATGAGTTTTAAAAATTTTTAAATTTGGAAATGAATTTTTAATTTAGCAACTTAAATAAAATGTAAAGAATTATTCTGTTAATTGTCTATTCAATTTTCCATATTAAAGAAATCCATACTGAAGGTAACACTATACAAATACAGTATTTCTTGAACTTTAGAGCTGATTGAACTCATCTTCATCACTAGATGGCACTCTGAATTTAGACTGTGATATATGCTTCTAATAGAAAACACATTATTTCTGCTTTATAAAGAAGAATTCAATGTATGAAGTAAGCAAATAATCCACCTCTCCTCTAAAATGCAAAGTTAAGATTTCCATTTCTAACTATCAATAATAACAAAGAGGACTTACAACATTTAATTAAAAATTTATATTGCTGATGTATGACAGGATTATGAAAAGAATATGATGATTATATTAAGATGTTCTTCATAAAAGCTTTATTTTGTAAATTTTTTTTTATTTGGGAGGTAAATCAGCAGAGAAAGAACGAGAGAGAGACACACAGAGACAGAGAGAGCTTCAGAGACCCAACAGTCCTGGTTTACTGCAAATGATCACAACAGCCAGGTCTGGGTAATCAGAAACCAGGATCCAGGAATTCCACCCTGGTCTCGCAAATAAGTGACAAGGGCCCAAGTACTTGACAATCTTCCATTTCCTTCCCAGAAGCATTAGAAGGAATCTGGATTGGAAACAGAGTAGAGACTAGAAGGAGCTCTCCCATATGGAATGCTTACATCTCAAGTGATGGATTAATCTACTGGGACATAATACTGACCCCTAAATTGTAATCCCTGTTATTATTGTATAATTTCAGGTTATAATTTTAATTACATTCAATAATATGGGCAATTTTAAAGTGCTCTTATTTTGTAAATGTAAAATTAAGGATTTGCCTACCTTTTCTTACTATGTTTACTTCTATTCATCACTAAATATACAAGCAAGTCAAATTTCACTGAAAATTAATATAACTCTGCTAAAGCATGCTCTCTAATCCAGATACAATTGCATGTAGGCTGCCTCAAAAACAAGATGATAATGTGTGTAACTCTTTTTCCCAGATGTTAGAGATTTTCCAAGTTCTTCATTTTTCTGAAGATTTTTGGATTCCTAAGACTAGGTCTTTTCTTTTCTGACATTCACTTGTAAGTAATGACACACCACATAAAACAGTAAGAATGAACCTTGAGAAACGTGATCTTGACCATTTGAAAAGTATCAGGCCAATGATCTATGACCCCAGCATAATTGAAACCATCAACTCTTCTCTCACTGTCCAGGGATCTCAGCCCAGATGGTTAGCGTAAGGGCCGGGGAGGTGGTGCGGCCTCACATGCAGACTGTCAATTAGATTGCATTAAGGAACACTTCTAGCAGGACTAATGCCACAGCTAGATAAAAGCAGACATTTAAACATAGACAATACTTAGAAAATTTCTCAGATTAGAAACAAATCTTTTCCAAATATGAAAGTCTATGTATATTGCTCTTATTCTATGCTGAGTTCATGACTCCAACGATCATGTGTAAGTGGGATAGCCTGAGTATGCTTTTGGCTTTGCTGATGACTACAGAATTTTCTTATCCTGAATACAAACTGTTGATTTTCTAATTCTTTGTGTCAGATAGTTGGTACATGACTATCATATGCTCCCTTTCCACATCAAAGAATGAAATCTCTGAGTAAATCTCATCAAGACAACTGAAACATAAAGTAATGCTTCATAGTTACATCTTCACTGTGTAATTCATTCTGTAATGTGAAATGAGGAGAGAATTCATCACTATTAGAACGGAAAAACATGTAGACATCTTTATAGTTCAGATAGTTACTGTTATGATATAAAAGTGGAGAAAACAAACTGTTTTTGAAATATATACCTCAAAAAATTTACTGCAAAAGGGGGTGATTATAGTTTTGGAAAATGTTTTTGTAATACTCTCTATACATTTGATTGCATTATGAGATTCAAAGAAAATGAATTTAGCCTTCCACACTTTATTTTACTTCATCTTTATGTCTGATCAGTTACATCCCTAACTTTTATGTGATGTTCCAAAAGAGAAAATTGATTAACACAAAAATCAATAGTTTCAATCAGCAGAGTTGTAAAACTTGAAGCTTAATTGTCCTTTACTTCCTCTGTATTTAAGTAAGCATTTGTCAATAGTTGAGGTCTGTGTTATTTTCTCATTTGGCTTTCTAATCCTACCCACCATCATCTAAATTTTTTTTCACTTTATTTAATCATTTTTATCTTTTTTTAACCGACACATAAAAATTGGCCATATCTGTGAGAAACTAGATGATGTTTCCATATATGTATATAAGTATGATGTTCAATCAGGATAACTGTGTCTATGTCCTCAATAATTTAACATTTTAATGCTTTATTTGCATATTTTTTCATTTGAAACTCAGAGACAGAGACAGATTATGATTCATATGTATTTATTTGAAGCTCAGGGAGAGAAGGGGGGGAGAGAGAGAGAGAAGGAGAGAGAGAGAAAGAGAGAGAGAGATTCCCATATGGTGGTAGAAATCCAAATATTTAATCCTTCGCTTATGCCTCCCAGGACTCTTATTGGCAGGAATATGAAATCAGGAGCCAAATCAGGAAGTGGAAGCAAGGGTAGTCTGATCTGGGATATGCGTGTCTTAACTGCTGGGCTAAATTTTCACTCTCATACCTTTGGTCTTTTTGATATTAGTTATTCTAACTGGAGTGAGATAATACGTCATTTGGTTTTGATTTTCCTTGCCTTGTTAATTAGCAAACCTGATCATCTTTTCATATACCTGCTGGCCATTTGGATATCTTCCTTGTGTTTTAAAAAAAAGTCTACTTAGACCTATTGCCTTTTTATAATTGAATTATTCAGTTTTTGCTATTGAGTTGTTTGAATTTCTTACTTATTGTCAGTATTATTAACCACTCCTCAAATATATAACGGAAATATTTCCTTCCATTCCCTAAGTTTACTCTTCACTCTCTTAACTGTTTCCTATGCAGCAGTTATTTAGTTTGATAAAATTCTATTTGTCCATTTTTGTTTTGTTTCCTACACTTTGGAGCTCTGATTCAGAAATCCCTTGTCGGTTCCAATATCCTGAGTATCTGCCTACATTTTCTTCTATTAGTCTAAAAGTTTTAATTTGTGCATTTGGTTTTTTAATCCATGTTTGAGCTAATTTTTGTGCATAAAGGGGTCTAATTTCATTTTTAGCATGTAGTATACAGTTTTTCCATATAATCCTTTTTCTGATGCATGCTCTTAGTATCTTCATTATTCATGGTTCTCTAGAGATACAGAATTGTTAGGATAAGCATGTAAGGACATGAAGGGGCATTTAGGATGCTTGTCTCATGCAGTTGTGGAAGCAGAGAATTCCTATGACAGATAACCAGTAGGCAGAAGATTCTGGTGGTAGTGTGGCTCAGTCCAAGTCATGGGTCTCTGTACTACAGTTAATGATGTGAGTCTCAGTTCAAGGTCGAAAAGCCAGAGAGAAAGGGGGGCATGGGTGTAGTCCCAGAGTTCAAAGGTCAGCAACTAACAATCCAGGCAGTAGAGTGATTGACTCCTGAGACAGGAGCCAGGAGTTGAGTGTGTCCCATTTCTCTCAGTGAAATCTTAAAATCACCTTTCCATTTAGGCTCTCCAGATCTCCAGACCACTGATGCTGTCAGGCCACATCTGGGTCTGATTTTTCTACCTACTACACTCAGATTCCCATGGTGATCTCATTTGAAAACACACACATACACATATCCAAAATAATGATTTTCAGTATTTCTAGATCTTTCTTAATCTGGTTAAGATTACACTACAAAATTAACACCATCCTGAGAAAATCAGTTGGTTGTAGATGGGTGATTTTGCTTCTAGGTATCTATTGTGTTTCATTGTTCATTATGTCTGTTTTATGCAAATATGTGATTTTGATTATTGTAGCTTTGTAATGTACTTTAGTCAGGTAGTGTAAGGCTTCCTGGTTTGCTCTTTTTACTGAAGACTGCTTTGGCTATTTGGGGTGTTTTGTGTTCCCACATAAATTTTATTAGCTTTTTTCCTAGTTCTGTGAATAATTAATATAGCAGTTATTTACAATTCACTAAAAGTAGTAATATGAGATCAATAATTAAGGGAAAATATGGTTTCATTCATTGTGGCAACAAATTTTGAGTGAACATTTACTTATCAACATTAAATTAACAAATGTTTAAAATGAAGTTCATGGAAAATTGTTATAAAACTAAAATATATTAATAAGGAATGAAATAGGTTATCCATTAAAAGAAGTAAAGAGCTGCATCATAAGATGCAATTGCAAAAAAAAAATACATGAAACAAAATCCTTGAATCTTAAATTCTTCATAGTAATCAGATTGGAAGATTTGAAGGTTTAATTGAATGTATTAATGAATCAGAAGTCTTTCCAATAACCTTAGGAACATTTTTCAAAATAATAAGACAATTGGAATTAACCAACCTGGATTTGAATCCTGACTTTGTTCTTGCTAGTTTTGGGGAACATGGACAAACGATTTAATCTATTTAAGCCTAGAATCCTTCATAGTGTAATAAGAAAAATCATGCTTAAACAATCCTATTGCCAACTGTCTTTTTGGCAGAAGACCTGGAACTGAAATGCCTGGAATCCATGATCAATCATTCATTAGGTAGATTAACTCAAGCTTCTGTTGGGACATCAGTGCTTATTTTTATGATCCTTTCACAAATTCCAGCTATGCTGTATCACTGACTATTCCAAACTCTGCCAATTCATAGGGTTCAAAACATACCATAGACTTTCCTAAAACAGAATTAAAGTATGTATCTGAATTCTTAAACATGGAACAAGTAACTATTTATTACATGAATGATTTGCTCATTCCAAAAAGTATTTGAGGCAAGAATATGTATCTTTAATTCTTTTTTTAACTTTTATTTAGAATATAAATTTCCAAGGTACAACTTATGGATTACAATGGCTTCTCCCCCCACACTTTCCCTCTCCCCCCACAACCCTCCCCCCTTACCTGCTCCCTCTCCGCTTTCATTCACATCCAGATTCCTTTTTCAATTCTCTTTGTATACAGGAGATCAGTTTAGTATGTGTTAAGTAAAGATTTTGACCATTTGCCCTCATATAGCAACACGAAGTGAAATATACTATTTGAGTACATGTTATAGCATTGAATCACATTGTACAGCAAATTAAGGACAGAGATCCTACATGATTTTTTTTTGAATTTGATTAATTTTTATGCCATTTCTAATATAACACTGAGGGTTTTTTTTTTCATTTTCGATTATGTTTATATACAGAAGATTGATTTAGTATGTATTAAGTAACGATTTCATCAGTTTGGACACCTGCCTAACACACCTGCCTAAGTGTCTTGGTATCTTCCCAGGTTCATGTATCATGAGTTTTGCCAAGAATTATGCAGGAGTTTATCAACTTTAGTTTGTCTTTTATTTAAAAATGAAGTAATATAAAAAGTAAATATTTCCTGCGGGGGAAGCAGGACACACAACAGACTCTTAGAATGGCAAACGCCCAAAACAGCACTCCTGCCTCAGAATCAACCCTTGGGACATTCGGAACTGGCTAAAATGTCCATGAGAGTCTCACAGGCATGGAAAGCCATGACACGGTGGCAAAAATCAATGTAAATGAAAGATCGCGGTGAACAAGACCCCAGCAGAAGGAACAGGCCATCAAGGAGAGAGGCACCTTTCTCTGAAGAGAGGAAGGAACCTCCACTGTGATACGGCCTTGACTAAACAAATTCAGAGTTGGTGAACTCAAGGGGCTTCCATAGCCTAGACAGCTCATAGCAAGATTCTTGGGTGATTGCTGACGTCATGAATAAGAGTGCCAATAGTTAAATCAACAACAGGAGTCACTGGGTACATGCTCCCCACATAGGATGTCTGTCCTTAATGTGTTTTACTATGAAACTTAAAAACAACACTACTAGTCAAACAATACCCTATACCTTGTGTGGTTGTGTGAGTGCAGCCTGTTGAAATCCTTGCTTAGTATATACTAAGTTGATCTTCAGTATATGAAGGTAATTGAAAATGAAACTCGATGAAGGGAGGGATGGGAGAGGGAGTGGGAGAGGGGAGGGCCACGGGAGGGAGGGAGGTTGGTGGGGGGGAAGCCACAATAATACAAAAGTTGCACTTTGTAAATCCACATTTATTAAATAAAAAATAACTATATAACAAACAAAAAAGTAAATATTATGTGTAAATGATAAAACAAAAGAATATGGGTATGAAATCAGAACATATTTATTATAAGGATTTGAAATGAAAAATTATGGTGGACCCATACGAATCTGATGTGACTTTTGACGGCAGGCCCTAAGCCCTTGTAAAATCAAAATATTGCAGTATCTGCACTGCCCAAGAATTTATGAGAAGAAAACATCAAGTCAAAAACCAGACCTACTACATTCTAGCAACACCTGCAGTTGATTGGTAAGTACAATACATAAGAATCATTTCTGTTTTTGCTAATGTGCCTAGATTGGCTACCTGAGCAAATGATCCCTAGACTGTATGACTCTTTTGTCATCATTTCAAAATTCCATAAAAATCCATAGAAATCAGTGACCCATCAATCAAAAATGTTTGTGCCAGGGTAATTATAAACAGATTTTCTTAATAAATAGTAAGACGCCTCGCTAATTCCACTTACAAAACAGTAAATTATTGAACAATTTGAAACTTTATTTAGTGCAAAGGGGAAACAATTTCCAAAATTGATTTTATGATAATGTAATGTGAATATATTCTTCATAGGCCTCTCTAAAAAAGTCTGTTGTTTCCTGAACCAGAGTAATCTCTGAAAAAAAAAAATATATATATATATATACACACATACATATGTGTATATATTGACAAAGACTTAGCTGTATTTTTTTAAAGATTTCTTTTATTTATCTGGAAAGCAGAGTTATAGAGAGAGAGAAAGAGAGAGAGAAAGATCTTCCATCTGCTGGTTCACTCCCCAAATGGCAACAGACGCTGGAGCTGGGTCGGTCCAAAACCAGGAGCCAGGAGCTTTCTCCAGGTCTTCAATGTGGTTGCAGGGGCCCAAGCAGTTGGGCCATCCTCTGCTGCTTTCATAGGCACATTAGCAGAGAGTTGGATTGGAAGTTGAGCAGCCAGGACTCAAACCAGCGCCCACATGGGATGCCAGCTTCGCAGGCAGCTAACAGCAGCCCCTCTCTGTACTTTTTCAACCTTTTGCTTTTCTCTTTATCTTCCAACATCTAAATATTCTGAGAATGGGCAGGTAACTGTAGTAGGCAAAGGAAATCATATTCCAAGAATCCTTATTTTCTATCCTTTTAAAAAATGTATTTTCATTTTATCAGGCAGTGAGAGAAACAAAGAGATAGACAGATTGTCCACCCCTTAAACCTGATAATAATCAGTATCATTACAAATACTTGTGTTTAATCTAAAATGAAATTTCCATTTAATTACTTAGAAAACTCCATTTTAATTCATAGCTCAATTCCCAACATTTGAGGATCATCTTTTTTTTATTTTATAGGAAAAATGCTTTATTATGTTCAATTAATTTTGGATTAAACATTACAGAGTGTTGATACAAAATAACGATCTAAGATAGATCACTTTTAAAACACTTATTAAATATTAGGCATTATGCCAATCACTTTTCTTCCCACAGCACTGTGACGAAAAAACAAATGTTTGGAGAATTGAGCTGAATTTTCTAAGCTTAGAAAATCCCTAGATCTCTCTCAATTTCAAAAGTCTTGCTAGTACCTGTTGTGATTATGTTTTGTCTACTTTGATAATTTATACATTAAATGAATGCATGTGTGTGTACATACATAACTTTTCTTCATGGATTAAATAAGTTTAGAAGACATGAAAGAAATAACTGAAACTGTTCAATAGCTTTAGTTTCAAAACTTATTAGTTTGAAATTTTTATAAATTAAAAATTCTATGCATGAAATTCTTAGGTACATGAATCTTGTGCCTAAGATCTTTAAAGCCTCTGCATGCGTTTGTTTGTCATTTGTCCAAATATTTGTTTCCTTTTAGGAGTCAAGTTTCCAAACAGTAGCTTATCCTTCTGCAAGCAGATACCTAATCCTTCTATTTAGTTAATTTTGTGTAACACAGTGAGGAGAACCAAGAATAAATAGATAGGTAATTCTGGATAATATAGTGTAATTACCAAACTAGATCTTGACTAATTTATCCAAAATTGCACTAGTTCTCCACAATTAATGTATCACAGATTTTCCCTAAACACTTGTTCTAATGGCATAACAAGAAGGAAATATGCTACCTGATTTTTAGTATACTCTTTAATTAGGATCTTTAAGGTATGTCTGTATGTATGTGTGTGTGTCTATGTGTCTGAAATGACTTTCACACAACAAATCATTTAAGTAAGAATATACTTAATAGCTAAATAAGAGGTAAGTTGGCCAAATATATTTATAAATTGTTATTTACATTAAGGTCAAATAATTGTAATTGTAATTATTGTTGCTTGCTTATGCTGTTTAAAAACTCTTCAAACATAGGTGATAAACTAAAAACTTATTTTTAGTATAATTACATTACAAAATTACAAAAATAACTGACTTTTTATTCAGGAAATGCTTTTAGATGTCAGTATGATATACAGAGGAAAATTCACAATGACTATATTTCGAGACCACAATAGATTTTATTGCAGTAAAATTCCTATCTACTGTATAAAATTTACTTTGGCATTTTTTAAATTGTAAAGTGGTATTAATTATGAAGAAAACTGACATCTAAGACACTGATAAAGACTAATTTTGAGAACAATTTCAACATGAAATTAAAATTTTTCAATTAGACACATACATTTTGAAATAAAACATTTACTTTGAGAATGGATGCATTATTCTATAGAAGAATACAGCACGACAGAAAAATTTAGGCAAAATATAAAGTATAATAATTACTTTTGTATCTCTTATATTGCCCTGATACAATGAATATATTTACACTATCTAAACTTTTAAATTTTATATCATCTCCATTTTATTCTCACATCATAAAATCTCTCATGCTTATCTTCTGTTTATATATGCATATGTATATCAGCATTATTCAAATTTTTTCAGTCTTTACTCATTAAGTAAAACAGTCAGATTGAACAGAATATGATCTACCTGGCACATTGTGTACAGTGCATATGTTCTTTCAGAGAGAAATAGGATGAAGAAAAGAAGGAAGGAGGAAGGAAGGGAGGGAGGGAAGGAGAAATCAGAAGGAAGAAGGCAGGGAGGTGGAGGGAGAGGGAGCAAGAAGGGAGGGAAGGTGGGAGGGAGCAAGAAAAGAAGGAAGGAAGGAAGGAAGGAAGGAAGGAAGGAAGGAAGGAAGGAAGGAAGGAAGGAAGGAAGGAAAAGTATTATAAGAAGTTTACACTTGCACTTGTGGCCCGGGCCAAAAACCCAGTAGGTACACAGGTAATGTTTATTTTTATGGTATTAACTAGCTATGCAATGTTTAACAACTAGATGAATCTATTAGTACTTTTTACTATTACTATTAGTAATAGTAAAATTATTATAGTACTTTTTACTATTACTATTAGTAATATGGATTATAACAAACATGCCAAAATCTTTGAAAATGTAAAAGTTGAATTAAATAAATCACAGGTAAGAATAAAAATTTTGGAAAAGTTAAATACCAAATTCAAAAGGTTTTCAAGACATTGTGCTTTGCTTTCAAATGTGTAGTCACTGTTAATTTAATTGAGATACAGGAAGTTTGAAAGCTTGTGATAAAATTAAAATCTAAGAGAGAAGAGAAAAATAGTATAGCCTATGAGCTAGTAGTGAAGAAACACAAAAAAGTGGAGAAAACAACTTTTGTACATCCCTGTTCAATCACAACCCATCTCAGTGGTTCCGTGTAGTGGGAAAGCAGATTATATTCTCCAAAAATGATTGCATCCTCCAAAATGGGCTATATTCTCTAACACACATGTATTGGGAGAATTTTGACACTGCCCTTTCTTTTTTTTTTTTTTTTTGCTTTTATTTAAAGAATATAAATTTCCAAAGTATAGCTTATGGATTCCAATGGCTCCCCCCCTCACAACTTCCCTCCCTCCCGCCACCCTCCCCTCTCCCGCTCCCTCTCCCCTTCTGTTCACATCAAGATTCATTTTCAATTCTCTTTGTACACAGAAGATCAGTTTAGAACATATTATGTAAA
>JADBBT010001957.1:0-13598 GCA_015711505.1 Sylvilagus bachmani | reverse complement strand
AGGGAAGTTATGGGGGGGAAGCCATTGTAATCTATAAACTGTATTTTGGAAATTTATATTCTTTAAATAAAAGCGTTATAAAAAAAACTGGGAACAAATAAAAGGAAAATAAATAGGTCTACTTTTATAGATAATGATTTTTTTTTGTTTAATTGCTTCAATGATTTTTGTCTTTGGAATTCAGAAGATTAATTATAATGTTCTTGCTGTGAATTACTTTGAATTACTTTCTTTGAGATTAGCTTAGCTTCTTGAATCTGTTGTTTTTTTTTCACCCAGTGTTGGAAGTATTCAGCCATTATATCTTTGAATTTTCAAACCTCACTATTTCTCTGTACTTTCCTTCCTATGACTCTCAGGATCACAAATGGTAACTCTTTTATAATTTCCCCACAAGTCTCTGAAAATCTGCTCATTTTTTTCTCCCTGATGTGTTGATTTGGCAATTACTGTTTCCATATTTTCAAGTTCATGATTGTGCCCTCTAATTTCTCTACATCATTATTGAGCTTTTCCAGTGAGAATTTATTTTTTTTGATTCTATTATTGAATTTTCCTTTTTTATTACCTCCATTTGGTTCTTTCTTATGACTTCTTATATTTTTAATATTTATTTTATTTATTTGGCGGGCAGAGTGACAGAGAGGAAGAAACAGGGAGAGAATTAGAGAGAGAGAGAGAGAGATCTTCCATCTGCTGGCCAATGGCTAGGGCTGGGCCAGGTCAAAGCCAGGAAATCCATCTGAATCTCCCACATGGGTGGCAGGGGCTCCAATACTTCAACCATCTTCCACTGCTTTAGCAGGCACATTAGCAGGTAGCTGGATTGGAAGCACAGCAACCAGGACTTGAACTGGCTCTCTGATATGAGATCCTGGTGTTTGCAGGCAGCAGCTTAACCTGCTGTGCCACAACACTAGTCAGCTACCCCATGGGCCCATCAACCCCAGAGCTGGGGAAAAGTGAAGTTCTATTACCAAGTTCAATCTTATTGACAGTGGGGAGGGTGGGTTCTCACCTCCCACTGTGTGCCTCTGACATTCGGGTAGTAGGATGAACTCTAGTAGTGACTAGTCGCAAAATGTCATCTTTTTCAGTCTCATTGCTGATGAGAGAGTGGAGGCTCAGCTTTTTATTGGACCCCACTGATACTATCCTGTCAAGGAAATCAGCACCATCTGGTTTTGTCAGGCAGAATGGAAGCTACAGATTTGACTTGCTGACACCATCTGGCTGGAAAATCAGAATTTTGTCTGCTTTTTCCAGGAAGGGAGTGGAAGATTAATTCCATATTCAGCTCTTCTGATATCGCACAGTGAAGGATCTGAAGTGTGCTCACAGTTTCAATGGGAGCAGGGATAAGGTGGGAGATAATCTTCTTGGCTTGACACCTTTGAAATCTCCAGAATGGGATGAAGCTGGAGGTGGTGATGTTCAGCTTTTTCATTGGTTGGAATGAGACAATATTGCTAAGTAGGATCTTCTTTTGTTGAGTCACCCTCTTCCAATTCCTTTGGCTATGGGAAAAGGCTTTTCGTGGAGCTTTTCTTATCTGTATCTGTTGGCAGTTCTGAGTTGAATGTTTCTACTACAGTACTCTGTCTGAGATATATGAGAGGCTATTGGCACACCCAGGAACTCAATACAGCATTGTTCCTTAAGTCTTGAAGTCCCTTGGCAACCTGTCTTCTTTCAGTACTACAGAGTCTTCCTATGTTTGTTTGCTGTTGTGTACAGTGCTTCTTAATTTTAACTGAGAAGACCTGGGAGGAATGTGTTTACTCTGGTGCAGGACAAAACACCCTATGTTTCTGAAGGGGCAAGAAAATATATAAATTCACAATATGTGCACAATATATATAGTTTCTTTCTAAAAGAACATTACAATGGTGGAGGGACTCTTTCATTTTTTTATCTTGGAATCTTCTGCACTAGTGTGTTTGATAACCTTATAAATCTCCAGATATTTTAAAACATCAAACAGAACGTTGAGGCTGTGATTAGGTTTTTTGTTTCTTTTATTTTTATGAAAGGTTTATTTATTTTAGAGGCAGAGTCGGAGAGAGAGAGAGGGAGTGAGAGAGAGAGAGAGAGGTCTTCCATCTGCTAGTTCACTTCCCAAATGGCTGCAGTGGCCAGAGCTGAGCCAATCTGAAGCTAGGAGCCAGGAGCGTCTTTTCAATCTCCCACGTGGGTTTAGAGGCCCAAGCACTTGTGCCATCCTCTACTGCTTTCCCAGGCCATAGCAAAGAGCAGGATTGGAACTAGTGCCCATATGGGATGCCAGTCCTGCAGGAGGATGCCTAACCTACTACACCACAGACCAGCCCCTTTTCATTTTTTTTTTTTCAAAAAACCAATACAGGTGTCATTATTTTATAAAGAGAACTTAATAAATCTAAAGCTGCCTTTCTATATGAGAAGAAATATATTAAGTGAAAAAATAAGTTATACAATTTGTATGTATATTGCAAACTCAGTTTTATAAACGTAAACCATACACACAGGTAAGTGTAGAGGGTAGAGGTTTTGAGTATATGCAGTATGTGCACATTTGTGGTGGTGTCTACATTGAATGTGAGATCACTGATCATTTCACTTTCCAAGTCATAAATATATATTCAATTTAAATTTAAACATTTTATGATTTCTGTAATAAAATGACTTCTGAAATTTTGAAAGTTAAAGAAAATGTCAATGAAGTAGATCCATATAGTCTAAGATGAAAGTATCTTCAAGACATAGTCAGGACCAAAGGAGAACCTGCAGGATGTATTAGAATAGAGTCCATATGGGCTTGTAGATGGATGGAATAGGTTGTAGATGACATAGAAAATTTGCAACAATGGTACTCTCTGGAGAAGGGAGTTAAGGGAAATGAGATAGAAAAGGAACTATGCTTTTTATAGTTTGTTTTATTTTTTCACCAGAAAGTATTCATGTATTATCTATAAAATCTAAAAATAAACAAAAATATAACATTGAAAACTGCTTTCCTATACATTAAGAGGTTATGAGTATATACAAAAGTAACATGGGTAAATGTCTTTAAAAGTCTAACATGCATTTACATGAAAATAAACTGTAATAAGCTTATATTTCTTTGAACATATTAAGAAGAATATGCCAGTTCATGCTAAATTTAATTTTTATAAAAAGTTCAAATGTTAATTTGTACCTGGAACAGTCATTATTGCCATTAGATTAGGCCAAATATTTGATTAACATGGTATCACGAGGTTGTCATTTTAATTGAATTACTTTAGATATTAGAAAATTTGACTTATTAATGAAAAGGTACTGAGAAGAGTAAGAGTAAGCAATGCGCTTTATGTAAAGTATATTAGAATAGTACCAATTTTTTTGGTAAGACAAGAATGGATGAAAGAAGACATAAAATGCAATTATAAGTGAATATGTTATATAATATATAGTGTATATTATTACATTGTTTTAATTTGCGTTTGTCACTACCTGTATAGAGTGCTTTATTTCATTCTCCTTTATGTTAGGCAAGATAGTGCCCTTGATTAAGTAATGCCATTAATTAATGCCATTTCTAGTCTTTTCAGCTTCTGTAGGATAACTGATTAATTTCATATCACGTCCTCATTATTTCAGTTTTATAAATATTCTATTTCATTTCAATCCTTTTAGTTAGCTTGCAATGTTATCATCCCCTCCTCCAACTGGGGCTCTGGCTCTCAATTTTGCAAGAGGCAGTGGGTATGAATTGAATTGAAACACAGCAATTATGCTTCCCCTCCAGAAAAATACACCCATCTAATGTTTTTAATGATGGAAGCAGCTGTGAGCTGCACAAAATCCCATAAGTAAACTCACAGAAACAATACTTATAGCTTCTTAGAGAAAGCATCTTTATAATCAAGAATATACTGGATAAAAGTTTTTTAATACTCAAATTTGTGAAGGAAGCAGAGTCAATAAAGTCTTATTGATTGTTGTTTAAAGCTCTTGTTCATGTTCCAGCTGAACAGTGGTCTTTCTACTTTTACTTGTCGAGCTCTTTATTTAGTGGAGCATTAAATCTGGGACTATAGAGCAAATTAAAATATGATATACAAGAATCAAAAAAGCAAGAAAGGAAGGAGGAAGGGGAAGGAGAAAGAAAAATATCATATTCTTAGAACTGTATGGGCCGGTGCCGCGGCTCAATAGGCTAATCCTCTGCCTGCGGCGCCGGCACACCGGGTTCTAGTCCTGGTCGGGGCACCGGATTCTGTCCCGGTTGCCCCTCTTCCAGGCCAGCTCTCTGCTGTGGCCCGGGAGTGCAGTGGAGGATGACCCAAGTGCTTGGGCCCTGAACCCGCAAGAGAAGCACCTGGTTCCTGCCATCGGATCAGTGCGGTGCGCTGGCCTCGGCGGCCATTGGAGGGTGAACCAATGGCAAAAGGAAGACCTTTCTCTCTGTCTCTCTCTCTCACTGTCCACTATGCCTGTCAAAAAAAAAAAAAAAAAAGAAAGAACCGTATGAACTACATAAAATGTTATATTTATATTAATAAAAAAGACAATGTAAAAGGATAATTTATGGTAATCATTCAAATACGTACGAGGGACATTTGTTTGTAGAAAACAACCTCATGAAGTAGACAAATTCTACTATTTGGTCTGAGTAAATGCCTTGAAAGCAGTACAGGAAAAGGTAAATGACAAGCACTGTTTCCATCCAGTTTCATCATTTGCTTTGTATCCAAACCAGGATATTCCAATCTGATTTTTCTCATTCAGTGATTTCTGGACTATGCTATTGTCATTTGAAAGCCTGGGGAAGGCATTGGTGGGTTTTGCCAATGACTGTGAAAAAAATTCCAATGAAAAAAGATAGTGACAGTATTGATTTCTTTTTAAAATTTTTTTTCAGTATTAATTTCTTAACACTGTACCACATAGCCAATTTATTGAAAAGTATATGACAAAGATGATTTGCAAGCTGATAAGGATGGAAAATTCTAGGGTAAGTTTTGTGCATCCCCATGACAACTTAATTCATTTTTTACTATGAAATCAGCCTGTGTATTAGTCAGTATTATTTCTTAGCAGGGGGTTAGACTTGTACTATGGTGTGTCAGAAGACAAGACAGAAATGTCCTACCTGTAGATAATTTCTTCAGTGAGATGCTCTATCCCAACAATCTCTGTTGTATAATTTCAGGTTTTTTTTTTCTTTCTTTGTTAATCTCTAAGCCTATCTCCTCCCATGAATATAAGAAACATCAATTCTCAAGACAGAAATCAGAATAAAGTTATATAATAGATGCTGAAGTAAATATGGAATGAAACTAAATGCATGCAAGGCTAGAATGAAAAATGCCTGATAGGGATCATGGATAATATTTACATGCTGCTCATTGAAGACTCTCAAAATCTTGGGGAAAACGTAGGGTGATGACAAAACCAAGTATATCTGCTAATCAGACTCACATTTTTCTGATTCAACTTTGAATGTAATGGGTTTAAACTTCCTATATATGTATATATAGGATTTGTAAATAATAGAAATTTATTTCTTATGGATATGGGATCTGGAAAGTCCAAGATCAAAGCTTTAGCATATACGGTGTCTGGTGAGGACTTACTCTTTGCTTCCAAGATAGTGCCTTGTTACTAAGTTGTCACACGGCAGAATCTGGAGGGGCAAAAGGGACTAAAACACTCCTTTCAACCTCTTTCATAAAGTCACTCATGCATTTATGAGTGTATTCCCTTGTGATTAATCACCTTGTAAAGCCCCAACAACTTAATACTATCATAGTGGTTATTAAGTTTCAGCACGTGAGTTTTGGAGGACACATTGAAACCATAGCATTTTGCTACTAGACTCCCAAATCCATGTCCTTCTAACATGTAAAGTACATCCGCCATGCCCCAGTAACTCCAAAAGTTTTAATTTATTACAGTATCTATCTATCAAAATTCCAATTCCATATAAATCAGGTATAGGTGAGACTCAAGGTAGAATTTATTCTGAGGCCAATTGCTCTCAAGATGTGGACACATGAAATCAAACAAGTTATGTGTTACCAAAAGGCAATGGTAGGACAGGCATATGACAGAAATTCTAAAAAGGAAAAACAGAAAAGAAAGGGCTAATAGGTCTCAAGAAAATCTGAAACATAAGACAAACAACAACAAATCTTGGCTCTTGGGAAGATTTTTCTCAATGCTTCGTGACCTGATATCTTCTCTTCCAAACAAACATGGATGGGGTTGAATCCAAAAGCTTTAGGAGCCCCACACCTATGGTTTCTTCACACCGCTCATGCTTCAGATTTCATGGTTTGAAGTACGAAGACTGTGGGTCTCCAAGCCTGGAGTTTCACATTTGTGACTACAAGTCTGAACCTTTTGACTTTGCTTGGCTTGTCCCTAGTCGAAACTCTTTGCAGATCCCGTGACTTTGATAACCCTTGGCATAATAGGTACTCTATGCAGTGGTCCTGAGCACATGACTTCACTAAGTACTTAAAGGGGTTCTCTTTGGTGTCCCTGTCTTAGCCCCAAGGCTCTCAGATGCATTCTTTTATATACAGATGTTAGTAACTATTCTTCCACAGCTCATGAACTTTGCATGGAAACTGCTAAGGTTTACTATTTGTGCTCTATGGAAGGACAATTTGAGTACACATGGATTTGTTTGGGCCACAGCTAGGGCAATCAAGGGAATACTACACTGGAGTGCAGGGGAGTCGAGACTTAAGACAACACTAGGCAGAGAGCGCCACGATCCTGTGGATGCCCTGATCCTCTTCCTTTACTTTCTTGATGAATAGCACTTGATTCCTTTCTATCCACACAAACTTCCTTATCAAACACACCGTTGGCCACAGCCTTGGTAGTCTCTTCCAAACATGCTTTTATTCTTTTCAACCTGACCACGCTGAGAATTTTCCAAATATTTAAGTTCTTCTTCCTTTTGGATTATAGCTTTAGCTTTTAATTCATTTCTCTCTTTTTGAATTTTACTATCAGCAATCAAGAGAAGCCATACATACCCGTCAAAAACTTGCTTAGAAATTTCTGCTGCCAAGTATCCTAGTTCATTGTTCTTTGTTCTAACTTTCCTAAAGTACTGGGACATAGAAGAATTCAACAAAGTTGTCTATAACAAGGCTGGTCTGTTTTCCAGTTTCCAACTGTATTCTTCATTTCTGTCTAATACTTTATCAGAATGACCTTTACTTTCCATATTTTAGCCAACATTCTGTTCATGACCACTGAAGTAATCTCTAACAAACACTTAGGCACTTTCTACAGCACTTCTCTTCTTATTCACCTTCACTAAAATCACCCTTAAGGCCCCATTCCCAGCAATCTATGTTTATTTAAAGTATTCATCTCCTAACTTTCTACACTTCGTCCAGTTCCAAAGCCACTTTCACAATGATAAGCATTTGATATAGCAGCACTTCACTTCTCAGTTCTCATTTCTGTCTAGTACATGTGTGCTGCTATAACAAAAATAAAAAGCAACTACATAATTTGTGAGCAATAGAAATATACGTCTTACAGTTATTGGGGCTGGGAAATGCAAGATCGATGCACGAGAAAATTAGGTGTCATGAGGGCTTGTTTTCTGTTTCCAGGGTTGTGGTACCTTCTTGTTGCATCTCCATGTGGCAAAAGTTATAGGCACGGTATCTGCACATGATAGATGAGTGGAAGAGTGAGGAAGATCTCTGAAAACTCTTTTGTAAGGATTCTAATCCTATTTCTATCACACACATACTATTCACTGTCTGGAAATGTAGAATAATAATAGCTGCAATTTATTGATCATTTTATTCCTTGGCAAGCTCTGTGCTAGGCATTTTGCCTTTATTAGCCTAACTGAGAAAATGGTCTGTGGTGTAAGCAGAATGAATTGGAAGAAAGATTAAAGTCATCACCAGAGAGAAGGTTGTTGAAATTGGTTCTATGGAATAAAAATGTATACTAGGAAACCGGTGATGGGAATTTAAAGGAAAGCAAGAGAGATTTCCACTGTATTAACTAGTAAAAAAATAAAGAGAGAGAGAGAAAGATCCTGAGGACATAGAACACGTTAGTCTGAACTGAAGAAAATAGAAGTAAATGTGTGTTCTAAAGAATGCTGTCCAGATAGCTTCCTATTTGTGAATGCTAGCCAGCATCTGGGAAGCCAGATAGCTCCTTAAAGAATCCCAACCTGGTAGACACACTTCCTTTACCCTACCCACCTATCCTTCCCTAACAGTGGAACTTCTCTCAAATGCAGGTCTCCATCAATATCTCCAAATGCATCTCACTCCCCTGCATGTGCTGGCCATCAATCCTGCCTCATAGCCCCTCAGAATTCCAACAGCTTTCACTTCCACAATGGGTGTGCATGGGGGAAAATGAGAGTCTGGCAGAATCTTCCTTATGATTCTGGGTCTGAATAAACTAGTAGAAAAGGCTCCTTCCTCCCTGGTGTCCCTTCAGTATATAGGCTACAATTTTGAGGAGTCCTATCTCCTTCCTTCATTCCTCTTTGGATCCAAATTCTATCTGATTGGGTCAAGGACAGGTTTTAAGCATGTTGAATTTGTACCAGAGGTAGAAATTTATGTTTGGAAGGCAGGACAGAATTGGCTCTTTTATAAGGACCCTAATCTTAATCATGAAGGCAGCTTTAATGACTTAATCAAGTTATAGGCCCTACCTGGTAATATTATTGAACTATTGATTAATTTCCACATGTGAATTTTGGGGAACACATTCAATACACAGCAGGGACAATTCTCAGGACATTGAGAAGTAATATGCTGTTTAAGTGAGGAGGAAAAAAGGTTGGAGCATGGGCAGGAGGGAGGGTAAGGTGGGAACTATCACTATGTTCCTAAACTTGTATATATGAAATAAATGAAACTTGTATGCCTTAAAATTAAAAAAAGAAATATGTTGTTTAGTTGCTACCACTTGGAAATAAGTTATTAGAAGTAAAAATTCTCAGATCTCATTTTTTTTTCCAGCTATGTGGATACTGATAACAGTTTTAGAAACCAAGGTGGGGGCCGGCACTGCAGTATAGTGGATAAAGCCACCGCCTGCAGTGCTGGCATCCCATATGGGCTCCAGTTTGAGTCCCAGCTGCTCCACTGTTGATCCAGCTCTCTGCTATGGCCTGGGAAACCAGTAAAAGATGGCCCAAGTTCTTGGGCCCCTGAACTTGTGTGGAAGACCTGGAGGAAGCTCCTGGCTCCTGGCTTTGGATTTGCACAGCTCTGGCCATTGTGGCCAATTGAGGAGTGAACCAGCGGATGGAAGACCCTCCCCCCAACCTCTCCTTCTCTCTCTGTGTAACTCTGAATTTCAAATAAATAAATAAATCTTTAAAAAACTCAAGGTCAATATCTTTATGATTTGAAGTAGTAATAGGTACCGTGATGATTTTGTAGCATTAGCCTGACCTCCTTGAATGAGAGAAGCTAGACTGCATATTGGACTGCTCTCTGTATTCTTTTTTTAATAGTGACAATTTAGTGTCACAGTTAACCATATTTTTTTTCATTATAGCACTGATAAATTCAGAAATATTCTCTTTCTCTAAAGGTAACAAATGAATCTTAAAGAATTAAACTCTTAAAGGATGATCAAAGATCATCCTTAGCTTGTGCCAAAAAACTCATATTGAAAGAGAAAAAAATCATGAAACAGCAGGTTTTCAAATATTTATGGGCTTAAAAAAATAAGATGTACTACATTGTCAATTTCCTCCTTGTTTTAAACAATAATATTAATAAAATCATATGATATTTCATCCCTAGATTCTTAAAGGTTTTAAAATAAACCTTAACAGATGTATACTCAAAGTTCATCCCTAACACAAATTTACTGGCATTTCCTTAGAAGTGTTGCTCAATTTTAACAATAAAAATGCATATAGCAGCCAGTACTTGGAAATAGGTTTTACATACACAGAATTATTTGGTAACCTGATATGAAATTGTTTGCTGAATATGCTTACATGAAGTGCAATAATATATTGAACCAAGGTATGTGTTAATAATCCACCCAAAATAAGTAACTGTAATTATGGTTCAAAACTCATTTTTCTGATGATTATTGCTTCATGTAGATAAATAGTGTTCCCAGTCCAACTGCCACAGGCATCTTTAGGTGATTTTAACCAAAATTAACTTCATATTAACATTTGACTGGGAGTTTAGAAAGGAGGCACCAGAGAAAAGCAGTTCCAATGCCTGAGAATAAATAACAAGGTTATGATGGTGGCCCAAATGTTTCCTCTGTAAAAGTATTTTCCTCAGTTTTGGAGTTAGCTTGTGGTATAGCAGGTCAAGCTACCAATTGCAATGCTGGCATCTGACATGGGTGCTGTTTCATGTTCTGGCTGCTCCACGTTTGCAGAGGAAATTCTACAAAAAGAAGAGAAACTCTGTGGAACACGAGATGTTACAATCATACCCAATGTTAGGGTGCCTGGCTATTTGAAAAATGTTAATGAATCTAAAGGGAGAGACAGACTCCAATGCAATAATAATGGGAGATTTCAATACCCAACTTTCATCAATGTACAGATCAACTAGACAAAAAAAATCAACAAAGCTACTATACACTATGGATCAAATGGACCTGATAACTACAGAACATTTCATCCCACAGCTGAAATAATACCATGTATCATTTGTGATCACAGTAGGATTAAGCTAGAAATTAACAACTCAATGAATTCTAGAAAATATGCAAATGCATGGAGACTGACCAACATGCTCCTCAATGAACAGTAGTTCATAAAAGAAATCAGAAGGAAAATGAAAAAATTTCTCTAAAAAATGAAGATAAAACATGACATATCTGAACATGCTGGATATAGTAAAAACATTGTTAATAGGAAATCAAGCAATTTGAAAGGTATCAAAGAAATTATTTAACAATACATCTCAGGACCTAGAAAAACAAGAACAAGAACAAACCAAACTCAAAACAAGTAGGAGGAAAGAAATAATTGAAATTAGAGAAAAAAATAAACAAAATTGAAACAAAAAATAATACAAAACATCAGTGACATGAAAGGCTTTTTAAAAATAATAAACAAAATTAGTACAGCACTAGACCTACTAACAAAAAAAGAAATAAGTCTCAGATTAGTAAAATAAGTGAGGAAACGGGAGATGTTACGATGGATATCACAGAAACAAAAGAAGAATCAGGAATTAATACAAGCAACTATATGCCACTTCTGAGAATTTATCCAAAGGAAATG
This sequence comes from Sylvilagus bachmani, assembly GCA_015711505.1. NCBI lineage: Eukaryota > Metazoa > Chordata > Mammalia > Lagomorpha > Leporidae > Sylvilagus > Sylvilagus bachmani. The sequence goes on along the minus strand of JADBBT010001957.1, from coordinate 2,353 downwards.
AAATCAGCATATGAGCTATTTGCACCCCTATGTTTACTGAAGCTCAGTTCACAATAGTTAAGATATGGAATCAACCCAGATATCTATCAACTGATGACTGGATAAAGTGTTGTACATATACACAATGGAATACTACTAAGCCATAAAAAAGAATGAACTCCTGTCCTTTGGAACAAAATGAACAGAACTGGAAACCATTATGCTTAGTGAAATAAGCCAGTTCCAAACAGACAAACATCATACCTCAAAGAACAAAATGAAATTAACAAATGAAATTAACAAATGAAATTAAATATTAATAGAAGGAAATATAATAAATTTCAGAGCATAAGTAAATGAAAATGACACAAGGACAACAGAATCAATACATAAACACACACAATTAAATGCAGAGCTTGTTCACCAAAAAGAAAAAAATTGACAAACCTTTAGCTAGATTAAGAAAAAAAAGAGAAATTCAGATACATGAAGCCAGAGATGAAAACAGTCATTAAAACTGATACCACAGAAGTACAAAGGATTGTTAGAGACTACTGTGAACAATAATATTGCAACAATTCCATAACATAGAAGAAATGGGCAAATTCCAGGAAACATACACATTACCAATATTGAATTCAGAAGACCTAGAATACATAAACAGATCAATAGCAAGTAGCAAGATTGAGTCAGCAGTTAAAAGTCTCTCATCAAAGAAAAATCCAGGACCTCACTGCTGAATTCTACAAAACATTTGAAGAACAACTAAGAAAAATTCATGTTACAGTACTTCAAAAAAATTTAAGAGGGACTGCTTCCAATATCTTTGATATCAAAACTTTATAATATCAAAACCAGACAAGGTCACAAAAGTGGAGTGCTACTGTCTAATATCCTTGTGAACATAGATTCAAAACCTTTAACAAAATCTTACCATGACCAAGTGGAATTCATCAGGGAAGTAAAACTGGTTCAGCATTTTCAAATCAATAAACGCAATGCAGTACATCAACATAATTAAGGGAAAAAATCCTATGACCATCCCAAGAGATGGAAAAACAGGATTTGATAAAATGCAAAATTTTATGGTAAAAATTCTGAACAAATTAGGTATAAAAGGAACATTCTGTAACCTAATAAAGGCTTGATACAGAAATTCAATAGCTAATGTCATGCTGAAAAGTGAAAATCTGAAGGTCTTTCCTACTTTCATCACCTTTATTCAACATAGTACTGTAAATCTTAACCAGATCAATTAGGCAAATCAAAAATAAAGGGCATCCAAATTGGAAGGGAGGGAGTCAAATTGTCACTTTTTCTGGGGCCAGTATTTTGGCCTAATGGGTTAAACTGCCTCCTGCAAAGCCAGCATCCCATATGAATTGTGGATTGAGTCCCAGCTGCTCCACTTACTAACTAGTTCCCTGCAAATGCACCTGGGAAAGCAACAGAAGATAGCCTGAGTCATGGGAGACATGGAAGAAACTCCTGGCTCCTAGATTCGGCTTGCCCCAGCTCCGGACATTATGGCCATTTGGGGAGTGAAACAGCAGGTGGAAGATTCTCTCTCTCTCTCTGTAACTCTGCCTTTCAAATACATAAAATAAATCTTTAAAAAGTCATTGTTTGCAGATGATGCTATCTTTTAGATAGATAACTCCAAAGGTTTCATAAAAAGCTGGTAGAACTAATACCCATATAGAGCAAAATTGAAGGATACAAAGTCAACATGCAAAAATCAGTTGTATTATTACATACCAATAGCAAATAATCTGAAAATGAAATAAAGAAAGCAATCCCATTTCCAACAGCTACAAAAAAAATACTTACAATCAAATTTAGCCAAAGAGGTGAACCATCTCTACAATGAAAACTACAAATCATTCATGAAAGAAATTAAAGAGGACACAAAAAAGTGGAAAGACATCTGTGTTCATAAATTAGAAGAATCAATGCCTTCAAAATATGCATACTATTCAAAGCTATTTGCATATGAAATGTAATCCATCTCAAATGTCAGTGACAATTTTTACAGACCTAGAAAAAATCACTTCTAAAATTTGTATGGAACCACAAAGTCCCCCAAATAACCAAAGCAATGTTGAATAAAATGAAAAAAGGCAAGAACTATTATACTATTTGACTTTTTAAAGATTATAGACTACAAAAATTAAAAAAGAATGGTGTTGGCATGAAAACACATGCACAATACTAACTGATAGAATGAAAAAAGGGAGAGAATGATTCAACATGGGAAGCGGGATACACAGCAGACTCATAGAATGACAGATGTCCTAAATAGCACTCTGGCCTCAGAATCAGCCCTTAAGGCATTCGGATCTGGCTCAAGAGCCCATGAGAATATTTTAGGCAT